>AWOL01S0009218.1:32829-54780 GCA_000715115.1 Nicotiana otophora | reverse complement strand
AATATAGACTTTTAAATAAGTCTGTTGCGCCGTGCAATTCGATCCCCCAATATATATTTACTTTCATTTTCGTTGCAGCGTGCGACCCGATCCTCCAATATAGACTTTCAAATAAGTCTATTGCCGCGTGCAATCCGATCCCCCAAATATAGACTTTTAAATAATTCAGTTGCAGCGTGTAATCCGATCCCCCAATATAGACTTTTAAATAAGTATGTTGCGATGTGCAATCCGATCCCCCAATATATATTTACTTCTATTTCCGTTGCGGCGTGCAACCCGATCCCCCAATATATTTTCACAACTTATAAATATAATAAAAATTGCTCCAATAAATACCATGTCCAATGAGAAACTATTAAGCATCAAGGCACAGAATAATTATAATTTATTTATAAACAAATAATGATAAATTAGCAATTAATTATGAAAATCATGGATAAAATAGACAGTTTAATATTTAGTATGCTACATGTCAAATAGCAATTAAGACACATAAGTCAAATAAGCATGTAACAATTATTGCAGGAATTCAAGAATTAATATTTGACAACGAATACAAGTGAAACAATTTATATAATAATTCATTCATGATTTAAAACGATTTATGATTTTTCAAGTAATTATGCAAACAATTAATTTGACTACGTATAGACACTCGTTACCTTGCATATACGTGATTCACATGCATCTCACATAACAAATAATTAAATGATTTTATTCACTCAAGTCAAGTTAAACCACGACACTTACCTCTCTTCGCAATCAAATTTCAAGTTTCCAATACACCCATGCCTCGCGAATTACTGTCTGAAATCCTCAAATCTAGTCATAAACAATTCAATATATTCAATACAAATTGTAGGAATTAATTCCATATGAATTTACTAATTTTTCCGGATTAAAATCCGAAATTCATTTTAAAAATCGACAGTAGGGCCCACATCTCGAATCTCGGAAAAACTTATGAAATCCAAACACCCGTTTCGAGACGAGTCCAACCATACAAAAATTATCAATTTCTGATATCAAATGGACCTTCAAATCTAAATTTTTCGTTTTTGGAAAGTTTTACAAAAATTCTAATTTCTTGCATCTAAATCCGAAATAAGTGAGGAATATAGACATGGTTTTATGAAATATAATCACTTTTGGTTATAGAATACTTACACACTTCAAAGTCGTGAAAATCTCCTTTGAAATCGCCCAAATCCGAGACTTAAAATTCAAAAATGAGTAAAAATGGTGACTTCCGAATTTATGGGCTATGCCTAGTCATTTTCGCATATGCGGATAAAAGTTCCGCATTTGCGAGACAAGGCTCACATTTGCGATGCCAGGCTTCCAGGTGAAGTTCTGCATCTGCGGACATTCCTGTTGCACCTGCGACATCCGCTTTGGCGCAAATTTTCCGCACCTGCGAACACCCTAGGCCAGGCCAGGCCCGCATCTGTGCAATTCCGTCGCACCTGCGGCATCGCATATGCGGCCAAGACTTTCGCATGTGCGATTACATCAGAGGGAGTAAATTTCCAGAATTTGCTTAAGTTCACAATTTGATCCGATTTTGATCCGAATCACACTCGGGGTACTCGGGACCCCGTCTGAACATACCAACAAGTCCTGTAACATAATACATACTTACTCGGGGTCTCATATCACATCAAACAACGCTAAAATTATAATTCACACCCCGATTCGAACTTTTGAGTTTTAAACCTTTTAATTTGTAAATCTCATGCCAAAGCATATTAAATGAATCCGGAATGACTTCAAATTTGCCATAAATGACATAGCAGAGCTATTCTCATTTTCAAAATCGAATTCCGACCCCGGTATCAAAAAGTCAAATATGTGGTCAAATTTTTGAAAATCTTTAGCAACAACAACAACAACCCAGTATAATCCCACTAGTGGGGTCTGGAGAGGGTAGTGTGTACGCATACCTTACACCTACCCTGGGGTAGAGAGGCTGTTTCCAAATGACCCTCGGCATCCTTCCCTCCAAGAACTCCCCACCTTGCTCTTGGGGTAACTCGAACTCACAACCTCTTGGTTGGAAGTGGAGGGTGTTTACAATCAGAGCAACCCACTTTGTCCATTTTGGAAATATTTAGCCTTTAAATTAAATTCTAGGCATACGCCCAATTCCCAAATTACGATACGGACCTATCGGAACTGTCAAAACACTGATCTGAGTTCGTTTGCTCAAAATTGTATAGACTGCGCACGCTAGTCGATGAGTGATAAATAGTGCTTTTCGAGGTCTTAGAATATAGAATGAATTATCAAATTAAAAGATGACCTTTTGGGTCATCACATTCTCCACCTCTAAAATAAACGTTCATCCTCGAACGAAGTTAGAAAAAGTACCTAAGCTGGTGAAAAGGTGTGGATATTTACTCCGCATATCCGACTCGGATTCCCAGGTAGATGCCTCTACCGGCTGACCTCTCTATTGCACCCGAACTGAAGGATAACTCTTAGACCTCAACTGTCGGACCTGCCGGGCTAGAATAGCTATCGGTTCCTCCTCATAAGTTAAATCTTTGTCCAATTGGACTGAGCTGAAATCTAACACATGGGACCGATCACCATGATATTTCCGAAGCATAGACACATAGAACACCGGATGAACCGCCGATAAACTAGGTGGTAGTGCAAGTCTGTAGGCTACTTCACCCACCCTTTCAAGAATTTCAAAAGGTCCAATATACCTAGGGCTCAACTTGCCCTTCTTTTTGAACCTCATTACACCTTTCATAAGTGAAACCCGGAGCAATATTCTTTCTCCAACCATGAATGCAATATTACGAACTTTATGGTCGGCATAACTCTTTTGCCTAGACTGAGCTGTGCGAAGTCGATCTTGAATAACATTGACATTATCCAAGACATCCTGTACTAAATCGGTACCCAACAATCGAGCCTCTCCCGGTTCGAACCAGCTAACTGGCGAACGTAATCGACTTCCGTACAATGCCTCATATAGAGCCATCTGAATGCTCGACTAATAGCTATTATTATAAGCAAACTCCGCAAGTGGAAAGAACTGATCCCAAGAACCTCCAAAGTCTATAACACAAGCGCGAAGCATATCTTCCAATATCTGAATAGTGTGCTCTGACTGTCAGTCTATCTGTGGATGAAATAATGTACTCAACTCAACCCGCGTGCCTAACTCATGATGTACAACCCTCCAAAAGTGTGAGGTAAACTACGTACCTCGATCTGAAATAATAGACACGGGCACACCGTGAAGGCGGACAATCTCACGAATGTAAATTTCAGCTAACCGCTCTGAAGAATAGGTAACTGCCACTAGAATGAAATGTGCTGACTTGGTCAACCTGTCCACAATGACCCAAACTGCATCAAATTTCTCTGAGTCCGTGAGAGCCCAACAACAAAATTCATAGTGATACGCTCCCACTTCCACTCATGAATTTCTAACTTCTGAAGCAAACCACCATGTCTCTAATGCTCGTACTTGACTTGTTGACAATTTATACACCGATCTACATATGCAACTATGTCCTTCTTCATCCTCCTCCACCAATAATGTTGCCGTAAATCTTGATATATTTTAGCGGCACCCGGATGAATAAAATACCTGGAACTGTAGGCATCTCCCAGAATTAATTCATGAAATCCATCCACATTAGGCACACAAATACGACTCTGCATTCGCAGAACTCCATATTCTCCCACAACAACCTGTTTGGCATCACCGTGCTGCACAGTGTCCTTGAGGACAAGTTAATGAGGATCAATATAATGTCGCCCTATGATGCGCTCATATAAAGAAGACCGAGTGACTGTGCAAGATAAAACCCGACTGGGCTCTGAAACATCTAACCTCACGAACTGATTAGCCAAAGTCTAGACATCTACAGCTAACGGTCTCTCACCAACCGGAATATACGCAAGATTGCTCATACTCACAGCCTTTCTATTCAAAGCATCGGCCACTACATTGGCCTTTTCGGGGTGGTACAAAATGGTGATATCATAGTCTTTCAACAACTCCAACCATCTTCTCTGCCTCAAATTAAGATCCTTTTGTTTGAACAGATACTAAAGGCTACGATGATCAGTAAATACCTCACACGAGACACCGTAGAGGTAATGCCTCCAAATCTTCAGCGCATGAACAATGACTGCCAATTATAAGTCATGAACAGGATAATTCTTCTCGTGAACTTTCAACTGACGCGATGCATATGCAATTACCTTGCCATCTTTCATTAATACTGCACCAAGCACAATGTGAGATGTGTCACAATATACCGTATATGATCCTGAACCTATGGGTAATACCAACACTGGCGCCATAGTCAAAGTAGTCTTGAGCTTCTAAAAGCTCAACTCACACTCGTCTGACCATCTGAATGGGACACCTTCATGGGTCAGTCTGGTCAATAGATTTGCTATAGATGAAAACCCTTCCAGAACCGACGATAATAACTTGCCAAACCCAGGAAACTCCCGATCTCTGTAACTGAAGTAGGTCTAGGCCAATTCTGAACAGCCTCAATCTTCTTAGGATCCACCTTCATGCCTTCTGCCATTACAACATGCCCCAAAAAGGCAACTGAGTCTGACCAAAATTCATATTTTGAAAATTTGGCATATAATTGATTATTCTTCAAAGTCTGAAGCACACTCCGAAGATGTTGTTCATGCTCCTCTCGACTGCTGGAGTAAATCAAGATATCATCAATGAACACAACCACAAAGGAATCCAAATAAGCCTTGAACACCCGATTCATCAAATCCACAAATGCTGCTAGAGTATTTGTCAGCCCAAATGACATCACTAGGAATTCGTAATGCCATACTGAGTCTGGAAAGCTGTCTTAGAGACATCGGATGCCCTAATCTTCAACTTATGGTAACCAGACCTCAAGTCGATCTTTGAAAATACCTTGGCCCCCTCAAACTGATTGAATAAGTCATCAATTCTTGGTAGCAGATATTTATTTTTGATAATGGCCTTGTTCAACTCCCGATAATCTATACACATTTGCATTGAACCGTCTTTCTTCTTTACAAATAATACTGGTGCACCCCAGGGCGAGACACTGGGCTAATGAATCCTTGATCAAGCAAGTCTTGTAATTGCTCCTTCAATTCTTTCAACTCTGGCGGGGCCATACAGTATGGTGGGATAGAAATGGGCTGAGTGCCCGGAGCCAAATCAATACAGAAGTCAATATCTCTCTCGGGTGGCATTCCTGGCAAATCTGCATGAAATACTTCTGGGAATTCACGAACAACTGGTATTGAGTCCATAGAAGAAACATCCGGACTAGGATCGCGAATATAAGCCAAATAGGATAGACACCCTTTCTCGACCATACACCGAGCTTTCATATAAGAAATAACCCTATTGGTAGAATGACCAGGAGTTCCTTTCTACTCTAATCGAGGTAAATCTGACATGGCTAGGGTCATTGTCTTGGCATGACAATCCATAGCATGATAAGGTGACAACCAATCCATACCCAAGATGACATCAAAATCTACCATATCAAGAAGTAGAATATCCACACTAGTCTCAAGACTACCAATAGTAATCACACATGAACGATAGACATGATCTACTACAACAGAGTCTCACACCGGTGTAGATACACACACAAAAGCACTCAGAGAATCACAAGGCACAATCAAATATGAAGCAAAATAGGATGATACATAGGAAAGTAGATCCTGGATCAAATAGAACTGAAGCATCTCTATGGCAAACTGGAATAATATATGTGATCACAACATCAGATGACTCAGCCTCAGGCCTAGTTGAAAAAGCTTAAAATCGGGGTTGGGCCCCACCACTCTGAACTACGTCCATGGGACAGCCTCTAACTGGATGGCCTCCACCTCTAATGGCCTAACCTCCACCTCTAACTGCCTGACCTCCACCTCTAGCTGGATAAGCAGGCGGTGAAGCAACCGGTGCCGGTATAATGGCACGAGAATCCTGCCGAGATTTGTTACTCGACAACCTAGGGTAATACCTCCTGATGTGACCAATATTCCCACACTCATAACATCCATCCTGATGTCGTGGAGGCTGAAGCTGAAGCTGAAGCTGACCCAACGGGACAGATAACCACTGTAGTGACTCTGGAGTGGTGGTGTACTGATAGGAACTGAATGTGCACTAAATGATGGTTGTCCAGAGTAAGGCATAATAGGACTGTGACTTTCTGAAGCATTGGGAGATGCCTGAAGTGTTGAATGAAATGGTCTGGGAGGATGAACGCTACAAAAATTATCCCTGCCTCCAGACGAGGCACCACTGAAACCACCGAACTGACGACGCCTTTTATCAGACCTCTGCCATCTCTCCTGTGCAAGAACCATTTCGATCATCCTCGCGACATTAGCAGCCGCATGAAAGGAAATCTCACTTCCTGTTTCCTTGGCCATCTAAAGCCTGATAGGGTGAGTGAGTCCCTCAATAAACCTCCTCACTCTCTCTCCCTCAGTAGGTAGTAAAAGGAGAGCATGACGGGCTAAATCCACAAAACGAGACTCATATTGAGTAACAGTCATACTGTCGTGCTGTAGACGTTCAAATTGCTTGCGGTAATCCTCTCTCAGTGTGATAGGAAGGAACTTCTCCAAAAATAGCTGAGAGAACTGCTCCCAAGAAAGTGCAGATGATCAAATTGGTCTGGTCAATATATAAACGCTCCACCACCTCTTGGCGGAACCCGTCATCTAAAATATAACAAAATCAACCCCATTGGTCTCAACTATACCCATGTTCCGCCGCACCTCATGGTAGCGATCAAGATAATCATGTGGGTCCTCAGAAGGTGTACCACTGAAGTGAATTGGAAAGAACTTAGTAAACTTATCCAGTCTCAATAAGGTCTTGAAAGACATGGCAGGCCTATCACTGGTTTGTGCAGCAACAACTGGCCGAACTACCCCAACTTGCGGGGCTGCTGGAGCCTGGTTCTGGGGAGCCATCTGTTCCGGAGCGGGAGTAGTGGGATTTTGTGCTCCTCCCCCAGTCTGTGAGAATGCTGGTGCCACTGAAAATGTACCATTCTGGGCCACGCACTCCATAAGACTTACCAAACTGACTAGAGCGTCCTGAAGCACTAGAGTAGCTATAAATCTTTCCGGAACCTGAACTGGTCCAACCGGTACAGTGTGAACTGGAACCTCCTCCTGAAGGTCCACCTGAGGTTCTATAACAGGTGTTGTTGCTCGAGCTTTAGACTGAGCTCTACCTCTGCCTCGGCCTCTAGCACGACCTCGGCCTCGACCTCCACCCCTGGCCAAAGTTGCCACTGAGGGCTCTGGTCCTTATCCATCGGTAGATGTATTACGTGTTCTCACCATCTACGAGAGAATATGAATAGAATGGTTCAATCATCGATGATAGAATAAAATCACACGACAAAATAAGAAAGAAGTGATATTGTTCCTAAACTTCATAGCCTCTGAGAGCTAAGTACAGACGTCTCTGTACCGATCCTTTAGACTCTACTAAGCTTGCTCGTGACTCGTGAGACCTATGTAACATAGTGCTCTGATACCATCTATCACGACCCGAAATTTCCATATTCGAGACCGTGATGGCGCCTAACATTTTACTTGTTGGGCAAGCCGACGTTAGAATAATATTATCCATTTTAAAACAATTTTAAAATGATTAATAACAAAGAAACAAATGCGGAAGTAAAGTCTGAAATGTAGTGAATAATCCATAAAATAGCGATGTCTAAATACCATCCCAAAATTGGTGTCACAAGTGCATGAGCTTCTAGAATAATACAAATAAAGGTCTGAATAAAATAAAGTTGTCTGGAAGCAAACACACAGCTAAAATAAGATAGACGAGGACTTCAGAACTGCGGACGCTGTGCGGTTATACCTCAAGTCTCCTTTGGGTAGCTGAAATTCGAGCAAGTTTATGGTACGCCGCTGGGACCAACTCCGAAATCTGCACAAGAAGTGCAGAGTGTAGTATTAGTACAACCGACCCCATGTACTGGTAAGTGCTGAGCCTAACCTCGACGAAGCAATGACGAGGCTAAGGCGGGTCACTTACATTTAACCTGTACGCAATAATATTAATAACAATAATGATAATAATGGGAATATTAGTAAGACGAGTAATTAATATTTATAATTGAAATCAACTCAACAATCACAGTTCCTCAACTTGTTTCTATTGCGGCGTGCAAACCGTTCCCCCAATATAAATTTTAAAAATTTCGTTGCGGCGTGCAATCCGATCCCTCCCCCCCACCCCCCCCAATACAGGCTTTTAAATAGTCTGTTGTGGCGTGCAATCCGATCCCCCAATATATATTTACTTTTATTTCCGTTGCGGCGTGCAACCCAATTCCCCAATATAGACTTTTAAATAAGTCTGTTGCGGCGTGCAATTAGATCCCCCAATATATTTTAACAACTCATAAATGTAATAAAAATTACTCCAATAAATACCACGTCCAATGAGAAACTATTAAGCATCAAGGCACACAATAATTATAATTTATTTATTAACAAACAATAATAATTAGCAATTAATTATGAAAATTATGGAAAAAATATGCAGTTTAATATTTAGTATGCTAAATGTCAAATAGCAATTAAGACACATAAGTCAAATAAGAATGTAACAATTATTGCAAGAATTTAAGAATTAATATTTGATAACGAATATGAGTGAAACAATTTATATAATAATTCATTCATGATTTAAAACGATTTATGGTTTTCAAATAATTATGCAAACAATTAATTTGACTACGTATAAAGACTCGTCACCTTGCCTATACGTGATTCACATACATTTCACATAACAAATAATTTATGGGTTCTATTCCCTCAAGTCAAGGTTAACCACGATACTTACCTCGCTTCGCAATCAAATTTCAAGTTTGCAATTCACCCTTGCCTCGTAAATTAGTGTCTAAAATCCTTAAATCTAGTCATAAACAATTCAATATATTCAATACAAATTGTAGGAATTAATTCCATATGAATTTACTAATTTTTCCGAATTAAAATTTGAAATTTATTTTAAAAATCAACTGTGGGGCCCACATCTCAAATCCCGGGAAAAACATATGAAATTCAAACACTCGTTCCGAGGATAGTCCAACCATACAAAAATTATCAAATTCCGATGTCAAATAGATATTCAAATCTAAATTTTTTGTTTTTGGAAAGTTTTATAAAAATTTCAATTTCTTGCATCTTAATCCGAAATAAGTGAGGAATATAGATATGGATTTATGAAATATAATCACTTTTGGTTATAGAACACTTACACACTTCAAAATCGTGAAAATCTCCTTTGAAACCGCCCAAATCCGAGACTTAAAACTCAAAAATGAATAAAAATGGCGACTTCTGAATTTATGGGCTCTGCCCAGTCATTTTTGCATCTGCGGATAAAAGTTCCGCATTTGCAAGACAAGGCTCGCATTTGCGATGCCAGGCTGCTAGGTGAAGTTCCGCATCTGCGGACATTCCAGTTGCACCTGCGACATCCGCTTTTGTGCAAATTTGCCGCACCTGCGAAGACCCCAGGCCAGGCCAGGCCCGCATATGCGCCATTCCGCCGCACCTGCGGCATCACACCTGCGGCCAAGACCCTCGCAAGTGCGATTACATCAGAGGCAGCAAATTTCCAAAATTTGCTTAAGTTCACAATTTGACCCGATTTCGATCTGAATCACACTCGGAGTACTCGGCCCCCCGTCCGAATATACCAACAAATCCCGTAACATAATACAGACTTACTTGGGGTCTCATATCACGTCAAACAACGCTGAAATTACAATTCACACCTCGATTCAAACTTTTGAGATTTAAACTTTTCAATTTGCAAATCTCGTGCCAAAACATATTAAATGAATCCGGAATGACTTCAAATTTGGCACACAAGTCATAAAATAACATAACGGAGCTATTTCAATTTTCAGAATCGAATTCCGACCCCGGTATTAAAAAGTCAAATCCGTGGTTAAACTTTTGGAAATCTTTAGCCTTTAAATTACTAGTTTTTCGTTAAATAGCCATAACTTGAGCTAGGGACCTCCAAATTAAATTCCGGCATACGCCCAAGTCCCAAATTAAGATACGGACCTACCGGAACTGTCAAAATACTTATCCGAGTTTGTTTGCTCAAAATGTTGACTAAAGTCAACTCAGTTGAGTTTTAAGGCTCTATTTCACATTTTAATCCATTGTTTCCAAAAAGACTTCCCTTAAAATTATACGGACTGCGCACGCAAGCCGAAGAGTGATAAATAGTACTTTTTGAGGTCTTAGAATACATAATTAATTATTAAATTTAAAGATGGTCTTTTGGGTCATCATAATTCATGCCATAATAATGACATTATTTTCTTATTTATCTCAAACCCCCTTCTCGAGGTGGGTGGTATATTTACTACCAATAGCACGTTCATATTCTTTCAAGAATGAATATGTATTCATAATGATTATCACATTATTTTCACATTCACTTCAGGAATGGAACATAATAATCCATGTGTGCTTTATAAAAGGTCAAATACATATACAACCCATTCAACTTGGTCCCATTTTTTATTTTAGCACTCTATCTCAACCTTGTTCCATTTTGGCCCCCCAACTCTATTTCTTATGTTTTATTTTAACACAAAAGTTGAAACCAGTGCAAAAAAAATATAGCAAATGTGTATACACAAATCTGAAGTATAATAAATATCCAATTAAATGTTGCTCATCCTTGTTAAGTGGGTCAATACTAAAATATCCGACCCAGATTTCTTGGCGTCCGTGATACTTTCAGTTTAACTTGAAATCTACAAGAACAAATATCCATTCCATTATGAAAAAATAATTTTCTTTGGGACATAGATTCACTTCAAACTTCAAGCTTATATAAAATAAAGAATGAAAAAACCAGGTGGCAACGTTTAATTAGATAGTTATTACACCTCAGATTTGTGTATACACACACGCTATATTGTTTTGCACTAGTTTCAACTTTTGTGTTAAAATGAAACATAAAAAATAAAGTTGGAGGGCCAAAATGGAACAAGGTTGAGATAGAGTGCCAAAATAAAAAACGAAGTCAATTTGAATGGGTTGTATATGTATTTGGCATTTATAAAATCTCATGCCATATCAATGGCAAACATCACTTTCACAAAGTGAAGGATTATTTTGAGAGTCATTAATGTTCTCATTACCATAATGATGGCGATTATAATTTTGTTCATTACTACGTCCACATCCATTCATACCTCCACGGTAACATCATGTCTTATTTTAGACTTATGGGAGGAGTTTCCACTATTTGTGGCAATTGAATTTAATTTGCATATGCAAACTTTCATTAACTCAACTCAATCAAATAAAAAATATCAAGCAAATATAGAAAAATACACAATCAATTAAAATCTATGTGTCCTTTGTGATAACTATCCCACTTTAAGATGGAAGAAATATGTGACAAAATAGAAAGGAAAAACATGCTCTCTCTCAAAAGTCTTTACTTCGTGTTTCTTAATATTAACACATAAAAAAATAATATTTGTTATAGAAAAAATATTTATCGTTCTTTACACCAAAAATCCTTACATGATTTGATAAACTTTCAAGAAAAACTTTTCCGCAAAGCAATTTTGTTCATGTATGAAAACATAAATAGCAAAGTATAAAGAAACTTGAAAGCTAATTAGAAAAGGCTAACCGTGATGGCCGAATATATGCTAGCATTGTACACCTTATACCATCATCGTTCTTACCATATTATTAATATTAAATGACATTATCGGCACTAGCCGCTAGGGGTGGGTATTCGATATTTTGGTTCGGTATTTAAGAATTTAGGTTCGGTATTTCGGTATTTGGTTTATCAATTATGTATACAAAATACCGTACCAAAGTATTTCGGTACGGTTCGGTATTTCATATTTTGGTTCGGTACGGTTTTGATTTAATAATTGCTAAATAAGCAACACTAACGAGTGACAATAATCGCTAAATTCAACATTAAGCAATAGTGCACAATTCAAGGCAACACTAACGAGTGGAAAACTTTAACCCATTGACAGAATTGATGTATTTTTAGCAGTAATCAACAAGGTATTTGCAGATATATGAACCGAAAATGAGAAACTTGATTTTGCACATTTTAGAATTTAATTTCCATACTTGAAAGCCAAAAGTAAACCATACTTATGTGTATCAGTTCTCACTACATCAAAATTCATACCCCATGTCACGACCCAATTTCTCCCTCCGTGAACCGTCGTGATGGTACCTTGTCTCTACGACTAGGTAAGCCTAACACTTTGCGGAAATAAAATAAGAGCATGAACATTAACTACTAACAGTAACAAATATCTAATAGGCAACTGAATTCCACTCGGCATATACAATTATCACCTCTGAAAGGTACGATTTTTTTTTCCAAAATCCGGAAACCCGCAAGTCACAAGCTACCGAGAAGTCTTAATTGTTCTATACATCATTTTTACAGAAGGAAGGAAAAATGAACATAGGTGAATAGAGGGGGGGACTCCGAGGATCTGCGGGGGCGGGCAGATATACCTTGAAGTCTCCAATAAGCAGCAGCGATTGCAACTAGTGATGAGGCTAGTAAGATGAATATGGATCTGGACACGAAAAACATGTGCAGGAAAGGGCGTGAGTACACCACAACGATACCGAGTAAGTGCCGAGTCTAACCTCGGTCGAGTAGTGACGAGATCAGGTCAGACCCTACTGGTATAAATATAATGAAATAAGATAGAATGAAATATCGCAATAAAAATAAATACGGAAATCTAAGAGGAATAGAATCAATAAAAGACAACAGTTTAGAACACAATGATAATAACATGAGATCTCTCAGGATACCGTCCCGTAGTCCCAAACGTAAATGTGCAGGGGGAAGGGAGGGGAGAGATCTACCGGAATACCGTTCCGTAGTCTCAAGTAAATATGCAAGACATGGGATCTACCGGAATACCGTTTCATAGTCCCAAAGTAAATATGCAAGACAGGGGGATCAACCTAAATACCGTTCCGTAGTCCCAAAGTAAATATGCAAGATAGAGAAATCTATCGGAATCCATTCCGTAGTCCCAAAGTAAATATGCAAGACAGGGGGATCTACCGAAATACCGTTCTGTAGTCCCAAAGTAAATATGCAGCGCAAATAATAGAAATACAATTACATCATGAATTCTTACGAGTTAGACTAAGTACAAGTCAAGGAAGAAGCATGAAATTTATTAAGCATGTTGCACAGAGTTCA
Source organism: Nicotiana otophora (assembly GCA_000715115.1). Taxonomy (NCBI): domain Eukaryota; kingdom Viridiplantae; phylum Streptophyta; class Magnoliopsida; order Solanales; family Solanaceae; genus Nicotiana; species Nicotiana otophora. The sequence continues at coordinate 41,486 of AWOL01S0009218.1, read as the reverse complement.
CATAAACAATTAAGACACGTAGACATGTTGTTCTAAACTAAACAAGATAATTACATATGCTAGTGTAGCTAAGTTAAGGAAGACATGTATTTTACTAAATGAAAACGGAGTTTTTGCAACAATAGCCCGCGTACGCACTCGACACCTCACGTACACGGCGCTCATATATCAAAAACAGCACCAAATCCTAAGGGGAGTTCTCCCACATAAGGTTAGGCAAGCCACTTACCTCGAACCAAGCTCAAATCAAATCCGTCACAATGCCTTTTCCCACGAATATCCAGCTCCGAATGGCCCAAATCTATCCAAAAGCAATTACATATCATAAATACAACAATAATGGACTCATCTAATTAATGAAATCAACACTTTAACAAAAATCCCGAAATTAACTCACAAATTATCCGTGGGGCCCATGTCTCAGAATCAGGTAAAAGTTACAAAATAAGAACGCCCATTCCACCGCGAGTCTAACCATACCAAAATTACTAAATTCCGATACCAAATGGTCCTCCAAATCCACAAATCAAACTTCCAAATCCCTAGCCTCCAACTTCCAATTTTTCACCTTAAATACACACTAACTAGGTGGGCAAATACATGGCAAAGCAAGATTATTATCAAAAATAAGCACAAGGGACTTAACTCAAGAAATGCCTCAAAAATGCTCTCAAAGATTGCCCTAAACTGAGTTTACAAAGTCAAAAATGACAAAAATCACGAAGCCCTTCGGTTTTAACCACTGCCCAGGTATTTCCGCACATGCGGAACCTGGGCTCGCACCTGTGGGTGCGCTTGTGCAGAAATTGTGTGCATCTGCTCAATTCACTTGCCCCCTGCCTTCGCATCTGCGCGTGCGCGCCTGCGGAATTCCTTTCCGCTTCTGCGGACCTTGCGCACCTACGAAGACCCCTAACGCATATGCGGGCATCGTAGATGCGGAAAATACCTCGCACATGTGACCCCTGGCACTCCTCCATTTCCCCGCTTATACGCCAATTTGCTCGCACCTGCGGGCAGCCTTGCGCAGGTGCGATTAGAGCAGAACGAGCAAAAGCACCACATTTTCCTAAGTCCAATTTCATTCTGTTAAGCATCCGAAACACACCCAAGCCCCCCAGGACATCAACCAAACATACCAACCAATCCTATAATACCATACGAACTTAGTCAAGCCTTCAAACCACATTGAACAACACCAGAAATCATGAATTAAGCACGGATTCAAGCCTAAGAACTTAGAATTTTATAATTTCTACAAACAACGCCGAACCACGTCAAATCTAGTCCGAATTATCTCAAATTTTACACACATGTCACAAATGAAACTACAAACCTACAACCACTTTTGTAAATCCATTTCGAGCTCGATATCAAAAAAATTCACTATCGGCCGAAATCGCCGAAAAATCTAACTTTCGCCAATTCAAGCCTAAATCTACTACAGACCTCCAAAACATATTTCGGACGCGCTCCTAAGCTCAAAATCACTCAACGGAGTTAACGGAGTCGACAGAATTCCCTTCCGGATCCGTCTTCATACAGTTCCGACTGTGGTCCAATTTCTAAGGCTTAAACTCACAACTAGGGACTAAGTGTCCCAAAATTCCCCGAATTTCATAACCAATCACTCCGGAAATTCCCAAAAGTAGAAACAAATATGGGGAAAGCAGATATTAGGGGATTTGGGCTCTAATTCTCAAAACGACCGGCCGGGTCATTACACCCCAACAGTACAACTATTATTAATTATAGCCCAAAATTCATACCCCAAAATTCAACATTACAGCTACATCAAAATTCATACCCCAAAATTCAAAATAACATTCCTTCTCCAACAGTACATCTATTATTATAAAAAAACTAAAATTGAAGAATGAAAAGTTATAAACCCATTGAAGAGTTGAAGATTGACGAATGAAGGTAAAAAAATGAAGGTAAAAATGAGGAAACTAGCAGGCACACTTGAGAGTCGTCGGCGTCGATGTCGTGATGTCGCCGTGACGTCGTCTGACTTGTCTCTATCGCACTCCAGTACTTAGATTCTCACTTCTCTGAGTTCTCTCTCACAGCCGATCTTTTAGGTTAGGTTTTTGTTTCTTCGTTTCTATTTTTCTATAGTTAAGTGAAAATATGAAACTAAGGAAAGACTAAAAAGGGTAAGAGTTCGGCCTAGTCTTATTGGGTTGGGTTGGGCACTTGGGCAGTGTAGAGATACAACATTTCACATATTGTGATGGGCTAGGCAGTATATGTCCTAAATGAAATTCTTTAAAAATTCAGTATTTTGTTATACCGAAATTTCAAGATTCTAATACCGAGGACCGTACCGTTATACCGAAAATTTAATACTGAATTATACTAAAAAAACCGAAACAGAAATACAGAATTAATTCGGTCCGGTTCGGAATTTGGTTTTTCGGATTTTATTCCCACCCCTACTGGCCGCATCATAACAACTCAATTGGATAGAACTTCGTGTTGATAACATGTTATAAAATACGACAAAAGATCAAATATACCCTTGTACTTTCGAAAATGGTTTAAGAATACCCCTCGTTATACTATTGTGTTATCTATACCCTTGCACTCATACTTTGGATTCAAATATACCCCTCATTTAAACGGAGGGACACATGTCATCGTCCTGTCGGCCAATTCTAAATATCTCCTAATTAATTAAAAATATCTATTACCCATACCAGAAAAGTAATTTTTTAAAGCAATTATTGTTTTGTAAAAACTGAAAAATTTGATTTTTTTTTTATACTAAAAACTGAAAAAATGATTTTGTTTTCCAGTTTTTAAAAAAACACTGCTTTAAAAAAACTGAAAAATATTTTCTAAAATAATATTTTTGTAAAAACTGGAAAAAAACTGATTTTGCTTTTTCTAAATCAATGTTTTTGTAAAAAAACTAGAAAAAACTGAAAAAATCGAAAATAGTTTTTTCCTGTTTTTAGAAAAATATTACTTTAAAAAAACGGAAAAATAATTTCTAAAGCAATTTATTTTGTAAAAACTAAAAAAAAGATGAAAAGCAATTTTCTAAAGCAATGTTTTTGTAAAAACTGAAAAAACAAATTTTTTTTTCAGTTTTTAGTTTTTAAAAAATCAGTTTTTTTCAATTTTTAATTTCTTTAAAAATTTTCTTTTTAGTTTTTTTTATGTTTTTACAAAAACATTGTTTTAGAAAATATTTTTCAATTTTGTTAAAGCAATTTTTTTTGTAAAAACTGGAAAAAAAATATTTTTGTTTTTTCTGTTTTTAGTAAAAAAATCAGTTTTTACATAAAAAAAAATTGCTTTAGAAAATTATTTTTCGGGGTTGGGTAATGAGTCTTTTTAATTAATTAGGAGATATTTAGAATTGGCCAACATGACGATGGCATGTGTCCCTCTATTTATATGAGGGGTATATTTGAACCCAAAGTATGACTGCAGGGGTATAGATAACCCAATAATATAACAAGGAGTATTCTTAGACCATTTTCGAAAATACAGGGGTATATTTGGACCTTCGCCTTATAAAATATAACTCAAAGTAACAATATGGAACAAGAAAAAATAAGATAAGAGATATATAGAGAAAGAGAGAAGAGATTCTTATTTTTTCTTCATAACAAAATGATTTTACCCAAAAGTGATGGAATTAATTTTCCATTTTTTTGTTCTAACAACCAAATATCATAAAATCAATTGCAATATTTTCTAAATTGTTATGAAAATAATTATATTGTGGATGTCCATTTATTACTCCGCTATAGATAATCTTCCTGACGAAGATTATCTATTTAGTACTCTGTTGAAGTTTATCTACAAGCAGCTGATGCAGGCAGGTAGAAAGCAGCTCAATAAAATGATTTGCAACAACTTCTTATTAAACAGGCAGGTTGCAAGCAGCTCATGCAGACAGCTTACAAGCAGATAAAGAAAAGCCTTGCAACTGCTTCCTGAAAAGCCTCGCAGCTGCTTCCTGAAAAGCCTCGTAGCTGCTTATTTTCTTCTATAAATAGAGGAGTTTTCAGTTCATTATGTACATAAGTTTGAAGTTTAAATAATATACCAGTTTCTCTCTATACTTGTCTTTACTTTACGGTCTTTATTTTATAACATGTTATCAGTACGAGACTCTACCATTTCGAGCAAATACTTTGAAAGCATCACAGGTACGAACTTTCCTTTTCTAAATAATGCCAAATCTTTCTAAACTTGAATTTGTAGCCCTGAATATATCGGGTAAAAGCTACATGTCTTGGGTGCTTGATGCCAAAATTCATCTTGATGCGATGGGTCTGGCAGACACCATCAAGGACAAAAATCAGGCATCAAACAAAGACTGTGCCAAAGCAATAATATTCCTACACCATCACCTTGATGAGGGCCTGAAAATGGAATATCTTACTATTAAAGATCCAGTCATACTGTGGGATAATTTGAAAGAAAGATATGACCACCTGGAGACGGTCATTCTTCCACAGGCACGATATTATTGGACTCATTTAAGGCTACAAGAATTTAAATCTGCCAGTGAGTATAATTCTGCTATGTTCAAAATTATTTCCCAATTAAAATTATGTGGTGATAATATTACTGATCATGATATGTTGGAGAAAACTTTAACCAATTTTTATGCCTAACATGCTCCTGCAACAGCAATATCGAGAGATGGGATTCAAAAAGTATTCTGAACTTATCTCACATCTTCTTGTAGCCGAACAACATAATGGGCTATTAATGAAAAACCATGAAAATGACCTACTGGTTCTTGTCCATTCCCTAAAGTGAATAAGACGAACTTTTACCAAGCTAAGCGTGGAAGAGAACGTGGCCCCAGTCGTGGTCGTGGTCGGGGGAAGAAACACTAATCATGGTAATAATAATGCACCAAAGAACCATCCTCACCACCAGTAGTGGAAAAGAAAAGAACAAAAGCATGAAGCGGTGCAAGCAACAAGCGCATAAAATGCATGCTATAGATGTGGAGGAAAAGGGCATTGGTCACGTACATGTCGTACACCAAAGCACCTGGTTGAGCTGTATCAAACCTCCCTGAAGAAGACTGAGAAAAACATTGAAGCAAATTTTATTTCTGAAGATAATTTAGACTTCATGCATTTGGATGTAGCTGATTACTTTGCACTCCCGAAAGGAGAAACAAGTCATGTGATTGGTAATGAATCTGTAGAGATGTAAATATTTTAATTTTTGTTGTTTGTAGTAGATAGTATGGTTATGTAATATTGTAAATAAATAAAAATTATGCTTTGATAATAATTTTTACTATCATATTTATTTTGTTTATGTCATTTTGAAGAATATGGGTAATTCTCAAATTATGTTTTGATCAAAGACCAATCATGAAGGTATTTGTGTAATTGATAGTGAAATAACCCATGCCATATTCAAAGATCAGAAATACTTTTATTATTTGCATAAGAAAAAAGCAAATGTTTCTACAATTTCTGGCAATATAAGTTTGATTGAAGGCTCTGGAAGAGCCATTATATTTTTGTTTAAGGGAACAAAATTGATTATAGACAATATATTGTTCTCCTCCAAGTTCCGAAGAAACTTGTTAAGTTTTATAGATATTCGCCAAAATGGGTATAATGTTGAGACAATAGATGAAATGAATGTGGAATATCTTTGTATTACAAAGAATATTTCTGGCAAGAAATGCATTGTAAAAAAGTTACCAACTTTATCTTCTGGCCTATACTATTCAAAGATTAATACAATTGAAGCACACTCTATCGTAAATCGGAAGTTTACTGATTCAAATACTTTTGTGCTTTGGCATGGCCATTTGGCCCCTCCTGGATCAATAATGATGAGACGAATTACTAAAATTCGAGTGGGCATCCATTAAATAACCTGAAGATTCTTACAAATGATGAATTTTCTTGCGATGCTTGTTATCAAGGCAAAATAATCACTAGACCATCACCAATGAAGGTTGGCATTGAGTCCCCTGCCTTTTTAGAGCGTATACATGGATATATATATGGACCTATTTATCCACCAAGTGGGTTGTTAAGATATTTTATGGTCTTAATATATGCATCTTCAAGATAGTATCATGTGTGCCTACTATCATCTCGCAACCTGGCGTTCGCAAAGTTATTAGCCCAAATAATTCGATTAAGGGAACAATTCCTAGATTATCATATAAAGGTTATTCACCTTGATAATGCTGGAGAATTCTCATCTCAAGCTCTTGATGATTACTGTCTATCAGTTGGGATAAAAATTGAACATATTGTAGCTTATGTTCATACTCAAAATGGCCTTGCAAAGTCATTTATTAAACACCTGCAGTTGATAGCAAGACCACTACTTATGAAAATAAAATTACCCACTACTGTTTGAGGCCATGCTATCTTGCACGCATTATCACTTATCCGTCTCAGACCGACACATTATAATAAATATTCTCCGTCATAATTAGTTTTTGTCATGAACCAAATATTGCCCATCTACGAAATTTTGGATGTGTTGTATATGTGCCAGTAGCACCACCACAACGCAGTAAGATGGGCTCGCAGAGAAGGTTAGGAATATATGTTGGGTTTGAATCACCCTCTATTATTCGCTATCTTGAACCATTGATGGGAGATTTATTTACTGCTCGATTTGCAGATTGTCGATTTGATGAAACAAATTTCCTACAATTAGGGGGAGAGAAAAAGGAAATCAAAAGAGAAATTGTATGAGAAGTTTCATCATTATCTCACATTGATCCACGTACCCCTATATGTAATTAGGAGGTCCAAAAGATCATCTATTTACAGAATATAGCAAATCAAATGCCAGACACATTTACTGATTTGAAAAAGATAACTAAGTCACATATCCCTGCAGAGAATGTGCATATCTGAATTGATGTCCCAGCAAGACCATCTACGAGCATAAGAGCTAGTGAACCTAAAGCACGCCTAAAGCGTGGTAGGCCTTTGGGTTCTAAGGATCTAAATCCTAGAAAAGGAAAAACGACAAATGATCAAAATGATATTATGAAGGGATCTATTAAAGAGACCCAAGATCTGATTAGTTCTGAGATTCTTGACGAAATCAATGAACCCGAGACTCAAATGAATGAGGAGCTTTTAATAAGTTCAACTGGTGATGGGATTAATTTAAATCGATATGAAATAGTGGTGGATAATATATTTGCATATAATATTGCACTTAACATTATGCAAGATAGCGAGAATCTTGAACCCCGAACTGTCGAAGAATATCGATAAAGATCTGATTGGCCAAAATGGCAAGAGTCAATTCAATCGGAATTGAAGTCACTTAAATCCTCACAGACGGCGCCAAATTGTTTGACCAAAAAATGCATATATTGATTCAAATAATTAAATTTATGTAGTTAAGGGCTAATCTTAATTAACAATAATATCCCTAGGTAGAGTTTTCAAAGAAGCAATAATATTAGATGGGTTCAATCAGACAATGGCACCAACATGTAATAATTGTTCTAGAAAGCAAGAGCAATAATGTAGCATTCAATAACAATGAATATAAATAAATGACATTTAAGTAAATAATAGGAATGATTCACCCAATAAAGGATGGAATAGGTGGATGATCCTCCTCACAATGATAAATGACAGACAAATTCTTGAATATTCGAGTTATTCTCAGATATGATGGAAAAGTATGGACAAAAATCTCAGTGAAAATGTGGTATTTGTATCTTAGCAAGAGAGAGAGACGAATCTTTTAGTCAAAGTATGTTATTTACAAATGAATCTCACATGCCCCGATCATTGTCTTCTTTTCTATTTATATAGGACATGTTCCTAAGAAACCCTAATAGAACAAGTGCAGAGAATATCCACTAAAATATTCTCTTTAATGTCCTATATCGAGAACTAGTCGTTACAGCTCTGTCAACGGTATTCGACCTCGACCTCGTCCCTTGTTGGCACCTCGACTATGGCTCTTATTGATGACGGCCCTTGTTGACTACGACTCTTGTTGACTACGGCTCATGTTGACTCTTCGACCACATACTTTGCTGCTTCTTGAGCCATCTCGACAAATAATGACATGAGAATTTTTTCCTTAGTATTATCTTGACTTAAATATTCCAATGAGAGATTTTGACCCATACAATTAGACCTAGACAAAACAATTAAGGAATACATAATAACTTTCCCTTGACCAAATGAAACTCTCAACTCGGAACTTAGGTTAGCACATCTACAAAAGTATAGGTGAAAATTCAATGAGAAACATATGTTTATATCTTATCTAAATTGTTTTTGAACCACTGAGAACCTGATCCAAAGCAATCAATGTTGTTGGTCACCATTTGCTGACTCCACTGTCGGATTCCAATCATATACTAGGAAAAAGTTTCGTGTTTCGTGCGATTATACAAAATTCACTAATTTAAAAGTTATTGATTACAAAATTTTAGTAAATGGGAAGAGATAAAATTCTTTATATATGCATACAATATATAATACATATTGATGTAATCACAAATTTAGTATTTCTTTTTATTACAGTTCTGATGAGCTGCATCTTTTATCCAACTTTCTTCTAAAAAGTGCTAAAGAATTTTTTTTTAAAAGAAAAAACTTATATATATATATATATATATATATATATATATATATATATTATGGATGCCATAACAT
>AWOL01S0009218.1:0-31632 GCA_000715115.1 Nicotiana otophora | reverse complement strand
GAATGACCAAAATGAAGTTGAAAGATACAAGGCTCGCCTTGTCGCACAAGGATTCTCACAACGACCTGGAGTCGATTATGAAGAAACATATTCACCTGTTATGGATGCCATAACATTTCGATATCTCATCAGTTTAGTCTTACGTGAAAGGCTTGAAATACATCTAATGGATGTGGTTACAGCTTATCTATACGGGTCACTTGATAATGAAATTTACATGAAAATCCCCGAAGGATTTAAAATGCGTGAAGCATATTCAAAATCTCGAGAAATGTACTCAATTAGATTACAAAGATCTTTGTACGGTTTAAAGCAATCCGGACGCATGTGGTATAATCGCCTCGGTGAATATTTGCTGAAAGAGGGTTACATAAATGATGTTATTTGTCCATGTATTTTTATAAAGAAAATGACTTCAGAATTTGTTATACTTGTTGTTTATGTTGATGACATAAATCTTGTTGAAACTCCATAAGAGCTCCAAAAGGCAATTGAATATCTTAAAAAATAATTTGAGATGAAAGATCTTGGAAAGACAAAGCTTTGTCTTGGTCTGCAAATTAAACATTTAGCAGACGGGATCTTTATTCATCAATCTGCCTATACAAAAAGGGTCTTAAAACGCTTTTACACGGACAAAGCACACCCACTGAGTATACCAATGATTGTTCGATCACTTGAAGTGAATAAAGATTTGTTCCGACCTCCAGAAGAGGATGGGGAACTCTTTGGTCCCGAAGTACCCTATCTCAGTGCAATTGGTGCACTAATGTATCTTGCTAATGCTACAAGGCATGACATCGCATTTTCTATTAATTTACTAGTAAGATATAGTTCTTCTCCTACACGGAGACATTAGAATGAGATTAAGCATATATTGCGATATTTAAAGGGAACTCTTGATATAGATTTGTTTTATGCTAACAAAGATAGTGCATATCTTGTTGGTTATGCAGATGGAGGTTATTTATCTAATCCCCATAAAGCTAGATCTCAAACCGGGTACGTGTTTATATGTGGAGGTACTATCATATCATGACGCTCCACAAAGCAATCTATTGTTGCTACTTCTTCAAATCATGCTGAAATAATAGCTATTCATGAAACAAGTAGGGAATGCGTATGGTTGAGATCAATAATTCATTTTATTCGAGAAAAATATGGTTTGGAATGTGAAAAAAGACCCATAATTTTATACGAAGACAATGCTGTATGCATAGCCTAATTGAAGGGAGGATTTATAAAAGGAGATAGAACGAAGCACATTTCACCAAAATTATTTTACACACACGATCTTCAGAAAAATGATGACACTGATGTGTAACAAATCTGTTCAAGTGACAATCCAACAAATTTATTCACTAAATCTTTGCCAACTTCAACTTTTGAGAAGATGATATACAAGATTGAAATGCGGAGACTCGAATATTTAAAACAAGGTTCTCATAAGGGGGAGTAAAATACACGATGTACTTTTTTGTCCTTACTAAGGGTTTTCCCACAGGGTTTTCCTTATAAGATTTTTAATGAGGCAGCTAGAAAATACGTATTACTAAATATGTGTACTTTTTTTCCTTTACTATGATTTTTCCTACTGGGATTTTCCTAGTAAGGTTTTAGCGAGGCACGATATCTTTTAATGAACATCCAATGGGGAGTGTTATGAAAATAATTATATTGTGGATGTCCATTTATTAATCTGCTATAGATAATCTTCCCGAAGAAGATTATCCATTTAGTACTATGTTAAAATTTATCTACAAGCAGCTGATGCAGACAGGTTGCAAGCAGCTCAATGAAATGATTTGCAGCAGCTTCTTATTAAACAGGCAGGTTGCAAGCAGCTCATGCAGACAACTTACAAGCAGCTAAAGAAAAGCCTTGCAGCAGCTTCCTGAAAAGCCTCGCAAGTTCTTCATTTCTTCAATAAATAAAGGAGTTTTCAGTTTATTATGTATATAAGTTTGAAGTTTGAATAATATATCAGTTTATCTTTATAATTGTCTTTAATTTACGGTCTTTATTTTATAATATAAATCAATATATTACCCATCGTATCAAACAGACCCAATCACTAACCGGACGTGACCCCGTAGATTTCAATCCACTTCCGAAAATGCTTACAATTCCGGATTCCCGCTTTCATCACGACGCTTCAAAATTTTCACTAAGTCCCAAAAGCTCTCCATATATATATCACTCATTTCACACTTTTTCTACTTTTCACACTCTCCAACCCCAATTCCCTTCCTTTTTCGGCACAATGCCGAGCAAACGGAAGGCTTCTACACCGAAGGCTTCTACGGCGGTAGCGACGAATAAGAAGTCAAAGGGACGTGCAGTGGAAAAGCCGGATCCAGTAGTGGAAGCGGCTTCTTCTACAGTTGAGTGTGACTTCGTAGAAGATGAAGTAGAAGTTGAGGAAACAGAGTGCGAGAGCTCGAAAGAAGAATCCTCGTCTGCTCAAAAGGTGAGAAGAGCTGCGCAAGCGAATGACGATCAGGAGTGTGAGTTTCCTGGTGATTCGATTTCGCATACAGAAGCTAGGCAGAAATGGCCTCATCGCTACATTGATCACAAGGTTTGTTTTGCACATTATTGAATTACGCGCTATTTTGTGCTTTTTGCATATGTCTACTCTTTAAGAAATAGTTAGCATTATGATACACTGATCAAGAAAACACTATGAGTAAATGTGTACTGTTTAGAGTCCATGGGCTCTTTAGTAGTAATATTGTTCTTCTTGTTGTTGTTTTCGCTGTTATTTAACATATATGTAATTTTTTTTTTTAATTTTTACCAATGAGCAGGATAGAGTGAAATCAAATGGTAAACCTATGACCTTAAATGAGTAAGTTTGCAAAGGCCGCATAAAGTTGTTCATTGCACAATAGATTTTGCCTTCTGTCTTTTAGCTTCATCTAGTTTATGTTGGTGTCATCTGTTCCTTATGTTATATATTTTGAATATGGTCCAGCCAAGATGATGGCGACCAATTAATCCAGGCTAAGTGTCATTTTACCCAGGCAGTGGTTGATGGTCAGATTTACAATCTCGGGGATGATGCGTATGTACAGGTAAATACTACAATGCTTAAGTATAGTTAGTCTTTCAATAACAACAACAACAACAACCCAGTATAATCCCACTAGTGGGGTCTGGGGAGGGTAGTGTGTACGCAGACCTTACCCCTACCCTGGGGTAGAGAGGCTGTTTCCAAATGACCCTCGGCATCCTTCCCTCCAAGAACTCCCCACCTTGCTCTTGGGGTGACTCGAACTCACAACCTCTTAGTTGGAAGTGGAGTGTGCTTACCATCAGAGCAATCCACCTTGTCATAGTTAGTCTTTCAGTTCGGAATTAATTACACCTTTAAAAATTATTGCATGTACTAGATACTATTTTGTTATTTCTTTTGGAGTTTCTAGATTCTAATTGATTTTCTTACCATTTTGGTAAGAGGTTTTCCTTCACTATTTGTTTGTGAAAAGAAGGAAGAACAGAAAAAGTTGCTTGCTTACCCCTTGAACTCTTCGGATAAGTTATGTTTACATAAGTTGAAGTAGGAAAACAACCTTAATAAGATGCATAATCGTCCTAATATTTCCTTTCTAATTATACGCATATGATCATTTTATGGATCCATATATAAATCAGTCATTATTTGCCTTTTTAATTATATAGGCTTCAAGCGATGAAGATGATTATATATGCAAGATTGTTGAATTTTTTCAAGCTGTTGATGGTATGCAGTATTTTACTGCTCGATGGTTTTACAGAGCCAAGGATACTGTAAGAAATTCCTAACTTATGAAGGCTAGTTCTTCTTGTCCTTATGATGTTTGATGCTTCTAACCTTTGTTCTTTCATTAGGTAATTAAAGCTCATGACCGGTTTATCGACAACAAACGTGTATTCTTTTCTGAAATCAAGGATGATAATCCTCTTGGTTGCCTTGTAAAGAAAATCAAGATTGTTGCTATACCCTCAAATGTATGTTAGGTTTTGCTTAATAAGAAGATACATTGGCTCTCTTGGTTTAACAAGCAACACTAATACGTGTTGGATTTTCTTTGTAGGTAAGGCCACCGCTCAAGGAAAGTTTGAGATCAAATTCTGACTATTACTATGACATGATGTACCTGCTTCCATACTCATCATTTGTTAGCTTACCACAAGGTATTTTTCAAGTGTAGTGTTCATTAATTTAAAGGCTGAAGCCAATTGTTTTCTTAAAGGTTTGTTTGGTTTGTCAACACATTTTCTTGGGCCAAAATCACTTTCCTTTACAAATATCTCAACTTTTAGTTTTATTTTCTCCAGCCAATATTTAGATATTATCGTCAATTTTTAACAACACGCAACAATCTAATCAAATATTTAAAGCAAAACACTATTTAATTTGTTGTCATTATTATCAATCTTTAATAATACTTTTCAGAAATTATTTTCTTCTCACCAACCAAAACACTAGAAACTATTTTTCAAGAAAATAATTATTGAAGAAATCATTTTCCTTTATACCGAGCACACAAGTGAGATATTTCTCTGATAATATAGATAACAGCGACTGTGCTATTTTTGCAGATGTTTCAAGTCCCATTAGTGAATCAGATTCTACCATATCTAGCGATAGTGATACTGTAGATGTCAAAGAACAAAAGCTTGAAAAGAACCTCTTGGATCTCTATTCAGGTTGTGGAGCAATGTCCACTGGGTTGTGCCTGGGTGCTGATATTGGCGGTGTCAAGCTTGTTACTGTATGTTCTGTTACCTAATATGGTTGTTCTTGTCCTTTTCTAGTTGTATGTTTGCTTTTGTTGAATTGTGTAACCACCTTTATCTAAAAATTTAAACCATTAAAGATGACACAATTTTATTTACTTGAATGTGCCTTCAACGTACCTCTTCCACGCCTACTTCTTTAACTAGCCAAGTTTGTGGAAAGACGTAAAGTGGCAGTGAGATTTGAATGCAATACCTTTAATGTTCTGATATCATATTGAAATGTGTGATTACTTTATATTGAAGGTTAATCTACTTTATCTTAAAGGTTAAGCTATAACAAAAAAAGATACTTTTATTTATATTATTATGTCTCAACAATTTTAGGTAGATTTGTTTATTTATTTATCTATCTTGACTGCAGAAATGGGCTGTTGACCTAAATCAATATGCCTGTGATAGCTTGAAATGGAACCATCCAGAGACTGCGGTAATGAACGATAGCACATTATGTTTATCTATCTTCCTTTTGTTCTTTAAATGAATATAATTGTATGGGTTATGCAGGTAAGAAATGAGTCTGCTGATGATTTCTTATTACTTTTGAGGGAGTGGAGTCAGCTTTGTGCATCTTGTTCATTGTTGAGAAATAATACCCCAACACACTCTTTCCTGAAAGTAAGAGATGAGGATGACAAAGATGACAATGATAATGAAGACGAGGATGAGGGATCTGGTGATGATGAACAAGGTGAAATTTTTGAGGTGGAACAGCTTTTAGAAATTTGCTATGGAGACCCAAAGGAAAAAAACAAGGCTGGCCTTTACTTTAAGGTATTTATTCACCATGTTGGAACTCTTTGCATCTTAACTTGCCTACTTTACTGAGAACTCTTTGGTATAATAACTTGTATACTACTTCCAATGAACATCTCAAGATTTTGTAGATAAGTTAGTGTGTTTCTGTTGGTTCCTCATCACTTAATTACTATTTATGTCAAGGTACGTTGGAAGGGTTATGGCCAAGAGGAAGACACTTGGGAGCCAATAGAGGGCTTAGAGTATGAATTCCAAACTAACCAACATATTGTGAATCCATATTTTGAATTATTAATACATTTATCTAAAGTTGATATTTACCTATAGTGGTTGCCAAGAGAAAATAAAGGACTTTGTGGCCAAGGGCTTCAAAGCAAGTATTTTGCCATTGCCTGTAAGTTGCCTCTCTCTATCTTTGCCTAGTTTTGGATCTCTACTATATGAATTTATCTTTCTGATTGTAATGCATTGAATCTAACTTTTCTATTGGTTGTACTTAGGGGGAAGTAGAGGTCATATGTGGGGGCCCTCCTTGTCAGGGAGTAAGCGGATTTAATCGATTTAGGAACTCAACGAATCCATTAGGAGATTCGAAAAATAAACAACTTGAAACATTCATGGACATTGTGGAGTTCTTGAATCCACGATTCGTATTAATGGAAAACGTAGTAGATTTGGTCAAGTTCGCAGATGGATTTCTAGGAAGATATGCACTGGGTAGACTTGTTGGAATGAACTACCAAGCACGGATGGGAATGATGGTAGCCGGGGCTTATGGACTTCCACAATTTCGTAGGCGTGTCTTCATGTGGGGTGCCCTTCCTTCAGAGGTAAAAGAATAATTACTTTTATGTGTTTATTTTCTTGTTCTTCCTTGCTCTCACTTTAAGTCTCATCTCGTTTTGCAGAAATTGCCACAATATCCGTTGCCCACACACAATGTTGTTGTGAGGGGTGGAATGCCCAAAGAATTTGAGGTGCTGTACTGAACTTATTATAACACCATAGATTCTTTTATATTTGCTCTTTTCTGAATATGAATATGTATTTGAATGCAGTTAAATGTTGTAGCATATGATGAGGCCTTGAAAGTCGAGCTAAAGAGAGAACTTTTTCTTAAGGATGCAATTTCAGATCTTCCTCCTGTATGTAATAGATATCAAAGTTGCCTTAAGGACATACTTCCAATTGATTAAGCATATGCCTAACATAATTGTGTTCCTTTCTTTACGGAAATGTTTTTTAATTTAGGTGGAAAATGACGAGCCAAAGGACGAAATGACTTATATTGATGAGCCCAAATCTGCCTTCCAACATTTCATAAGATCAAGGAGAAATGGTGAGTTCATTTCTCTTGGTAGTAGTATGACATAGTCTGGAGTGACTGCTTTAGTGCGATATTATTGTACCTTTTTTGGATAGTTATAGTTTCCAGGTCAGCTTGTGGCACCTTAACTATTTCACCACTACCCAAGATACTAAGTCATTCCATCAAATATTGGGCAAATAAAAAGAAATCACTTAGCCTTTTTTGTTTCTATTGGAAGTTGAACCATGATCTCGTGTTATTTTGTCTTTTTTGTTGATTGCTAGGCTACATATCTGCTGATTTTACATTGGCCATGTTGCTATCCCTTCAAAATCATTTGATATTTGCGATGCATAATAACCTGGGACGTTTTATTAGTTGTGCCCTTGGACTTGTTAATAAATGTGAAAGCTTGTATCTTTAGCCGTTTAAGTCTTATTATTCAACTTTATAATTTTCTCCTTGTATTGTGTATTCTCTGAATTAACTTTTGAATCTATTGTTAAATTATCTTTTATCTATTCGTTCAATAGCTCTTTAGAATCTTTGCATTCGTTCGTGCATGATCATTGAATTTAATCCATTATAAGAGTAAAGTCATAAAACTAGTTTTTATGACATTAATATAACTGAACTTTACGCACTTAATAGTAAATTTGCGAAATTATTTTTTGTCATTTAAAAAATAATTGATCTTTGCGCGAATCTCTCAAAAAATAAAAATGACCGGAATGTCAAATTTCTAGCACAGAATACAAATGACAATAAAAAATTCATCATGCAGAAATTTTGACTGTCCATGTTTTATGAAGCAAAAACAAATTAAAAAAGAAAAATTAATACTCAGCGCCAGAAATTTGTCCTTCTATTCATTTGTATTATCCAACCAATTCACACATAGTTTAGTTGCTTTAATGTTACAAAAGATAATTTTGTAACTTTCCTGTTATAAGGGTTAAAATTCAGTTATTTTGATGTGCTAAAATATAATTTTGTGATTTAATTGTTATAACTGGTAAAACTAGTGACATACATGAAATTAATCCTCAAAAAGTCACACCTTTTAGATGTTGGAAACATTGGCAAAAATAATAACTCTGATTCTGAAATTTTCTATCGCTTAACTAGATTTTACCTGAAATAATTCAGCATTTTACCAATGCATCTAAGCCTTCAAATATGTCGGATGGTGGTGTAAGCCTTCTGTACATTTTGATAGCATTTTTATATTGTAGGGACATTAGGGTCTGTTTTGTATGATCATCGGCCCCTTCGGTTAAATGAAGATGACTATCAACGTGTATGTCAAATTCCCAAACGGAAGGTATTACACCTTTTATATCCTGCTATTTGTGGTAGTGATATGAACATGTCCCTAGGTTGTTGATTCCTTCTTCCATGATTATAGGGTGCAAACTTCAGGGACCTGCCTGGGGTTCGTGTTCGTGCTAACAATACTGTTGAATTGGATCCAGATGTAGAAAGAGTAAAAGTTGCTTCGGGAAAGCCTTTGGTATAATTTGCTTTTTGTGGGACTATGCTATTTTGACGTTTTTTTTCTTTCTATTTCTTATGATTTTTCAAACTCACAGGTCCCTGATTATGCCATAACTTTTGTTCGTGGTACTTCCACAAAGTAATGATACAATGCTTTCCTAATTTGATTTAGCTTGCACTACCCTTTACCTACCATAATGGTTCTACTGTTGTCATGGTATTTGAAATTATGCAGGCCATTTGGTCGTTTATGGTGGGATGAAATTGTTCCAACAGTTGTTACAAGAGCAGAACCCCACAATCAGGTACCTTTGCCTTTGCTAGTTGTCTCAAAATAAAACATGCGCTTCTTCACTTGGTTTGTTCTGATTGAGCCTTTCAGGTCATATTACATCCAGAGCAGGACAGAGTTCTTACTATCCGTGAAAATGCACGGCTGCAAGGTTTCCCTGACTACTACAAATTGACAGGGCCAATAAAAGAAAGGTAACTATTGAATCAAAATAGTGACCAGTTGATGGTGCATGTGTGTGATCTACTTTAGTAACTCATCCACAAACATTTTCAGCTTACTCTTGTTACGTCATTCTAAGGTCTAACAACTGCTCATGGACGTTTTTATGATATGACATGTAGAATATAATCTAGCTTGAATTGAACTCAGGAAACTAATCACTGAATATGCCAAATTTAACTTAGAGATCAGCCTATAGTTTTAAGGAACTGCTCATATGTAGAGAGATTTATTTGAGCTGTTTTGGTCGAATGCAATTTAGCTTTCGTTATATCAACATATAAGTAGGACACTGTAAATTTTATCTGAAAAATATCCTGCTTGAAGAGTCTAATTTCCAGAGTGAAATGTTTTTCAGTTATATAATGTTTTGCACTATAGCAACCACCTTTTAATTGCAGGGTCTGACTTGAATCTGTTTTTGTGTTTCATAGGTACATGCAAGTAGGAAATGCAGTTGCAGTACCTGTGGCTCGGGCTTTAGGGTATTCTTTAGCATTGGCATTGGAAGGATTGTCGGAAGAAAAACCCTTACTGTCACTACCACCTAATTTTCCATGTCTAGAGGAACTGGGCTCCAATGAGGAATCTATAGATTAAAATGTAACTATTTGACCATCACACAAGCTATTCACCCGTAGGAAGATCTTGGGATTGATTGTTCCAATATCAATCATTCATTGCAAAATACATCGATTTTTTGTATGTATCACTTACTGCTATGTTCGTGATTCACAGTTTAGCTGCTTTGGCATAAATGAATGCACAATTTAATGATTTTGATTATTCAACATATATGCACTTATAATGTTAAGATGTAATGATTTGAAGCCTGAAGGGCTGTGACATACATTTTGCTTTGATACTTGGAGAGTAAGATGGCAACAAAAAGTGTGAAGTAAAGATTGACTTTTGAAAGCTTTTGGTTTTAAATAAAAATGTGTCAGAAATGAAACACCATTTAACTTATCCATAATCCACTTACCTGATCTGCTACTCATAACATTCACATAGCAGGTAGACAGATTGTTATCTTGTACGCAGTATGTCCCAGCTTTTTAGAGCGTGATGTGCTTGCACAAAGTCTGGAGGCAATGTATAAGTAACAAGTTCAACTGAATCCAACATTTTCTACACAAAGTATGGATATATATAGGTGAAAAATCTCTCAAATTTAAGAAAATATTTAAACTTGAATGCATAATTATAAAAGTTTAATGGGTTCAGTGATAAGAATCTAAAGGTCGAACCCACCAAATTTAAATTCTGCATATGTTTGGAGTAGATGAGTAAACACCATTAGCTTTGAGTGCTATTTATGGAGAAAATAAGGGCAATTAAATTTGGCTGAGTTTAGACAATAACAGCTACGATGAATAATCGCTATAATGTCCTAGTGAAGGGCAATTGAACAATAGACTCCTATACGGAGGAAAAGTTACACTTCAATATGGTATATAATGTGATATAGGGAAGACAAAGGTAAGGTATCATTCAGTTTCAAAGCCAGGCAAATTGACCATCAATTTGCAAAAACTTCTACTACAAGAGATATTAATTCATTCTGTTTGAAAAGCTCTCTATTAAATATTAATTTCATCCGCATTACAAAGGAATAACTTTAGTCTAGTAGAACAAACTCTAGCAAGTAATAAGCAGAATCATCTCTTAGCACGTTTGTTTTTTGCAGAAACTTCACCCTTTTGGAATCCTTTGAAATCATTGGTAGTCTCAGCAGTGTTCTGCTTCTTTAAACCTTTTCTCCCACCAAATCCAAACTTGGAGTCCCTAAATTCCCTGCTTTTCCTCTTCTTGTCTGGCCCCTTCCCTTTTCCACCAAACGTTTTCCCACCAAATGTCGCCTTTCCCCCTGAACGATCTCCAGGAGATACACCAGGTCTCTTCTTATTTGACCTCTGAAACGGTTTAGTCCCATCTTCATCAAAAGGCAAATCCAGGCCGGCAGCACCCTCCTTATCGAACCCACTCTGCTGCCTCTGCTTCCTCCATTTTTTAACGGACTCAATCTCCTGCTTCTTTTGCTTTGCTCTATCTTTCATCTTCTGTGCTTGTACTTCCTTGGCCAGTTTCTTGTTCTCTCTCGCCTTCCTCCTCTCTTCAGACTCCTCCATCTTCCTCTTCTCAGCTAAGAGTCGGCCCTTAACTTTCTCCATGTGAGTGTCAGTCTTCACCATTTCCGCATAATAATCAGCCGGTCTCAGAAAAGGTTCACCCTTTGACTGAAAGCTGAGGTACGTTTGGCGTGCACCATCCAACGCCTGTGTGAAGAAAGAGTGCTCTCTCGCCAAGTCATCATTCACATCCACCACTTCTTGCTCTTCCCTGTCGATGTTAAGCCTGTGACTCCAATCTAAATTATCAGGCCAACTGATATCTCCCAGCCTTTCAAGCAAACCCTCCCTGTTATATACAGCAGTCTTTGAAGGTTCAGCCAACTTCACAACTTGCTGATCTTCTTCTTCATCTCCTTCTTCTTCCGATTCAGTTTCTGGGTCGGAATCCTCATTCTCTGGGTTCATAACGGCCAATTCATCCTCAACCATCATACACTCGACACTTTCTGATAAGAATAAAGAAAAGATAATAATAGAGTTACCAACTAACTTGTCCTATGTGAGCTTCACATCCTAGCTCAAATTGCCCGTCCCCAGCTCAAATAAAGGAGGCGGGTTGGGCATGATTGACAGCAATCATAAAACTATTAACAACCAAGTACTCTGACAAACCAACATTAACTCAACGACCATTCAGCTACATCAATTCAGATTAAATTGGTTTTTCAAATTCTCATTTATGAAAAGGGTACGATTTGTAACCATTGTTTAGCAACTAGAATGCTCAAGTAAATGAGAAAAATTTACAGCTTTCACCCCAAGAACTGAACACTAAAAATCCAACAGAACACTAACAACATAGCAACAAAAAAATATCTTTTTTTATTTGATAAGTAACACAAATGATGCAAATAAAATAGTTATTAGGTGAAGTTGTAGGAGTTAGCCATACTACATGGATACATGAGCTGACAATAATAACCAATTAGAATATGAGTTAACTAATTAGGTTAGCATTAGTGCTAGCTAATTAGCTAAATATTGGGCCTATAATATACACTCTTGTAATATATATTGCAGTATGAATTTGCTCGCAAAAAAATTATCTTTTTAATAAACACATATCTGTTCTTTGTTTTCTTTACCTTTTTTCAATTCATATTTATAAATGATTGAAAATTATAAATTTCAACCCAGGAACTGAACACTAAAAATACACCAACAGAAATTGAACTTTACAAATTTCAACCCAGGAACTGAACACTAACAATACAACACCCAAACCCATATATTTTCTTTGTTTCTTATTTCTTTTTTCACTCTATATTTGTAAAGATTATTCTGTTTCAAGCCATAACCATAAAAGAAGCAAATAACATACAAATTAAGTGTCAAATAACCAAGACACAATAAAAAAACATAATTAAGGTTCCATAAGACAGAGAAAGAACTTACAACAAATGGAAGAATTCGAAAGAGATGAAGAGACAAAGTTCTGAGATTTTAACGAGGGTTTAGGGTTTAGTCTTAAATACAATTGGCGGGCTGAAATTTATGGGATTTTGGGCCAGAAAATATACGGGCTTGAAGGTACTTTGGGCTTTTATATTGTAAAGAGGCTCAGGAATAGGCCCAGATGGCTAGATTCTCTAAATCTGATTCCAGTTTTTAATTTTTAATTTAGTTTATGCATATTTTCTCACGGCACCTCGTGCCCACATTTCATTTCATAATCTGCTTGGCAATAGCCACAAGCTTCTATTTTCAACATAGATCTGACTATTATCAAGTTTACCGAAACAACAAGACAATTTCACAAAATATAAAAAGAAACACAAGAAAGATCACAACATCACATAGAAATTACCAACACAATAACTCCACATCATCATATATCATCCCTGACAATAACCATCCTTATCTCTCATATATCCACACTCACCACTCCTATAATAGCCTCCCTTATCCCTCCGCCCTGACAATATCAATAGCCACCCTTATCGCTCCTATAGCCACCCTTATCTCTCCGCCCAGACAATATTCCAACAAACACAACAACAGTGAAATGCCACCCTTATACCCACATAATATCAACAGTGGAATGTCACTCTTATATCCTCAAAATAACAACTCACACAACACAATAATTTACACGGGAAATTATCACGGCAACATAGCAAAATCAATTCATATCACAATTTGCCCAATGACCACAACCAAATTCCAAAGATACAACCAAATAAATTAATTTTACAATAAATAGCCGAAGGCTCCACACAATATGTATAACACCACAATAATAATCAACAGAGATAGAAATTATTCAGTACAAAGCAAAGCCTTCATTAATCCAAATTTAGATAATTATATTAACACATCTTCTTAAGCTTTCTTAATTAGTTATCTGCATGGGGAGAATTCATAATGAAAATTAAATTCCAAGAAATATCAACCATCAAACTCACAGAATTCACATAAATATACAAGTAATAATTACATCAAATTGTCATATAAAAACAAATTTAATAATTGTGATTTGAGGCATAGCAAACAAATGATTAAATATATGCCAATAATTATTCAAATTACTACACAATATTTTCAAGACTTTAACTCAATATATTTTGCACATATAAGCCCGAGTACGTACTCGTCACCTCGCGTACATGACTTTTCACTTTTCACAAATGGCACATAAGACTCAAAGCCTAAGGGGTAATTCCCCCACTCGAGGTTAGGCAAGACACTTACTTTTATGAGGTTATGCCGATATTCTAAAATCATCTCCTTTCTTGAATTGACCTCCGGACAGCTTAAATCTATCCAAATTAATTGTATAACTTCATTAAAATTCATCGGAAACAGTTTCAGATAATAATACGTCGACTTAAAAATTTGTTCCAAAAAGTCATCAAAAGTCAACGCGGGACCCGTCCCTCGGAACCCGACATAATTTTTATGAAATTCGAAAATCCATTCCGATACGAGTTCAACCATACCAATTTTATCGAATTCCAATAACAACGCAACCTCCAAATCTTAAATTTTCTTTTTTGGAAGATTTTACAAAAATCTTGATTTCCTCCATTTAAATCCAAATAAATGATGAATATAACAATAGATTCATGAAATATAATCACTTTAGGATATAGAACACTTGCCCAAGTCAAAGTCTTGAAGAACTCCTCCAAAAATCACCCAAAAATCGAGCTCCAAAATCCCAATCGAAAATGGCAAAGTGACTAGTTTTGGTCCTTAATATTTATGTCCAGAACCGTTTCTGCGGAAAGAATTTCCCATCTGCAGTCTCGCTTTTGCGAGACAAAATGCGCTTCTGCGATGATCACTGCCCAGCCACAAAGCTCGCACCTGCACAGCAATTTTTGCTGGTGCGCATCATTTCCGCTTCTGCGCTGCCTCGTCGCTTCTGCGTAGAAAACATCGCACCTGCGATTGCGTAGGTGTGGAAGGCTGCCCGCATATGCGACCTTTCTCCAGTTCTGCCCAGGTCTCTTCTGCGACGAAATTCTCGCTTCTGCGAGGTCGCACCTGCACCCAAATTTCCGCAAGTGCGATTCCAACAGTTGCTGCCAAAAACCAGCATTCACAGAAATTTCCAAACAATCCGCTAACCTTCCGTAATCTACGTGAGGCCCTCGGGACCTTAACCAATTATACCAATACGTCCCAAAATACAATACAAACTTAATCGAGGCTTCAAACCACATCAAACATCGCTGGAATTACGAATCACGCATCAAATCGAATTATAATTTTTCAAATCTTCCAACTTCTATATTTTGCGCAGAAACATATCAAATCAATCCGGAATGACTTCAAATTTTGCAAACAAGTCATAATTGACGTAGTGGAACTATTCCCATTTCCGAAATCGAAATCCGACCTCGTTATCAAAATTTCACCCTTCGGTCGGACTTTCTAAAATCTTCTATTTTCCAACTTTCATCAAAATGCGTCGAATTGTTCTACAGACTTCCAAATCCAAATCCGAACGTATGCCTAAATCCAAAATCATCATACGAAGCTATTGCCATCATCGAAATTTCATTCCGGGGTCGTTTGCTCAAAAGTCAACTCTCCGGTCAACTCTTTCTATTTAAGATTCTAAATAAGAATTGTTCTTTTAATTGAATTCCGAATCTTCAGTAAATCAAACTCGACCACACCCGCGGGTCATAATACATATTGCGAAGCTGCTCGGGACCTTAAGTCACTGAACGGGGTGTTAATTCTTAAAATGACAAGTCGGGTCGTTACATTCTCCACCTCTTAAACATACGTTCATCCTCGAACGTGCCAAGAATCTTTCTGAGGACTTTAAATTACTGAGTGTATTCTTATACACATACTTGTGGGTGATTCTACGTTCCTGCAATTTAACACGGGTTCGACAACACTATCTCAATTGAGATTATTTCTTTTCTCCATTCTTATAAGCTTTAAAGCAAATTCCCTAACTCTCCAATCATTTCCAAAATGCTTGATTTTCACTTTGACGCACGATATTAGTCTCAACCAGCTATAGCAACTCATGCCTATGCACACATCAACTTTCTTGATAGTGTTGAAGTACTTCAAAATATTTTTGGGATGTTACATTCTCCCCCACTTAAGATCATTCACCCTCAAATACATAACATAACTTATCTCTTCTTTCAAACATATCAATCTCCCAAATTTTTCAGAAATTTCGGTAGAGTCTCTCCTGTAAATAGGCCTATCCACCTACTATAGTAACACCAAAACAACTCCTAACAACACATCCACAACCCAACAAAGCACCACAATGTATATAACAATAACACTAATATCAGTATTACAATCACTGCATTATCATAATGATATCAGGACATGAAACACATCATATGTATGCCCATCACCACATCTCTGGTCTTAAAAGCTGTTCATAATTAGTTATAGCATCATCAATTAACCTCATATTAGCCAAAACCTCGTTTAGAATTTTTACAACACTGACAATAGAATGTGAGGAATGAATACCTCATAAGAAGATGCCAATATGCACGAACCAACCTTTAGGAATGAGAATAATCAAAATAAAGAAAAAGCAAAAGGTAACCAAGTTAGTAAGTAATATTAAAAGAATGTTTGCGATATTAAAACATGTTTTACAAAGTCATGCAATAGTTCGCGTCCTAATTTGGGGACCTCATTGTGCCCGAGGTAGGCCTAAGCGACACGTAGACTTGGAGAAAATTGATGCCAATATTTGCGTCATATCATTAATGCTAAAAATGTTTACACAATAATGATTAACACGTTGGCATATTTTTCTCCAAGTAATGCACATAGTATGATAGCGTCCATTGGGATTGTGGAAATCCCGTCGGACTTTGGACGAGGTTCATCTTAGCGGGTTGTTACGTTAATAACGCTTCAACCCGTACTAGGTTTAGCATGATGCCTGTACATTCAATGTTGGAGTGAGGTTTCTAGAATGGCCTAGACTGGTACTGCCAAGTGGACAACTTGAGAGGGAAAGGCACGTGACCGTCGACTGCACCGCTGATCGACTAGTCTACCGCAAATAAGCCTTTTCGATTTAAAAAGGGTAATTCTGGAAGAGCACGGACACTCATCAAGTGCCGCTATGTTGATAATTGGCACGAGTGGAGTATGATGTGGAGCATGCTTTATGCATTGATAATAATACGTTGCCAAGTATTTTCATGGTAAATATGTAAAAGCGGTAAATGCAGTATTAAGGTAAAACATGAAAGGCATAAAAGAAAGACAAGGGAAGAAGTTAGTTCGTGGAATATATGAGAATGTAATAAACCAAGCAAGGGAGTAGGGACGAGAGAGGCATGATATAGCAGTCTTTAAACAAATGAAGAGCAGTTAGAGCAAATAAAGGCGAATAGGGAAAGGGATGTGCATGGTATAACAAATTTAAGCAAATAAAGGTGGAGAAGGGAAGGGATGTGCATGTTATAACGGGTTTAAACAAGTAAAGGTGAACGCGAAATGGATGTGCATGTAATAGCAAAATTTAACAAATAAAGATGGAAAAGGAATGCATATTTTATAACAAAGAAAACTAATCCACATAAGCCAAGTTCATTATGGTAAGAGCCTAAGTATCCCCAGCAAAGTCGCCATGCTGCCGCGCCCCGTTTTCTTAGCGAAAAGCGGGTTTCGACGTGTGACAACTCTTTTAAAAGGAAGAGATTAAAAGAGGAGAGTCGCCACCTAATGATTTTTATGATGCGTTAGGGCACCTATTTACAAATAACTTTGTTTTAACTAGTCAACGCCACCAACGATCGGGTAAGGGCTCAAGTTACCTCAAAGAGAAGGTGTTAGGCACTCCTCGAGGTCCACAACTGTGGGTCCCGACCGAGCTTAAATTATATGGATCAGTCTATGTGATCAAGTAAACAAAGAGAGTACAAAATATAAGAATCTTATTACAAAGAGATCTTGAATAGGGAGGTGCAACTATTTTCATTCTAATAGAAAAGAAACAAAAATGGGGGGGGGGGGGGGGGGGAGGTTTTTTAGCCTAAAGGATCACCCCGTACATTATAAATAATATTTCGTAACTCCCTTGAGATAGGGTATTACTCATATTATCCAGTGGGCATAGACTATCATCTCCTGCTACCCGATTACTATGTTAAAGTTGTTTACTTAAAAGCGCTCTAATTCAATTCTAAATCGTACCTTACGCGCGCACTACCCGTCCCATGCCTATGGCTTAGGAGGCTTTGGACCTACTATTTGGATGGTTATAGACTTTACTTAGGCTGCTCAGAAATGTCAAAAACTAGGCGACATACAAAAAAAAACATTGGACTTCACATATAGGCAGTTAAGGCTCAAGTTTGCCTCCACACTTAAGCAACAAATGCACGCAAGACAAACTTCATTGTTAAGTAATCTGGAATTAGGAAAACTTAAATCCCTATAGGCATAATCTCTACATGACAAGGCATCAGGGCTTGCAAATAGTTTCAGAGTCCAAGCGTTGCTCACAGACAAGATTATACAATTTGCATGCTGATTAATGAAATTGCAGATTTTCAATTATTAAGCCTGTTGTGTCTAGGTGACTCGTGCAGTAAGGAATAATGAAAAGACCATCAGGAGGATCCCAGAAGTGCATAATAAACCATATATAAAGGTGCAACATTGACTCTTATTAAGACGAAACAGCGTTGTCCTATAGACATGATTTCTAATGTTTAGCACTTGGAGCTGATTTTATCATTACACTTAAACCTATAGACATGTTTTCTAGGTGAACAATGTGATGCAGTGACGAATGAGATGATTAAAATCCTATAGGCATGGTTTCTAATGAACAATACGAGATAATAGCAAATGAGATGATCAAAATCCTATAGGCATAATTTTCTAGGTGAGCAGTGCCAAGTAGAATAATTTCAATCCTATAGGCACGATTTCTAGTAGGCGATGAGGATTGACAGAAACATCGATGAGAAACTAATTCCTATAGGCAGGTTCTCTAATAACACATAGCAGTAAGAATAATTGCAGCATTTGAATTCATGTTTGCCAAAAGGTAGTGTGTGTATGTGTGTGTGTTTGTCCTAATGACATGGTTTCTACAGTGCACATATAAATTAAACGTCACATGTAGCAAGTGAATCAATGGGTCCTATAGGCATGTTGTCTACCTCTTTTACACAAGCATTAAGAATCTACCCCTTCCCCATCTTTACTAACACCCCAATCGTTTATACAAAAAGTTATTACATGCCCAATAATGAGTAAGATATAAATGTTATACAGATAATGACAATAGGTCCACATCAGGACTAAATAAAATATCCAGCACTGTCTGGACCTTCAGCAGCATACCCAGACTTTGAACAAAGAGCCATGTTCATCAACACAACCCAGAATCCATAGAGGAGCTCGAAGCCAAATCACACAATCATATTGCCAAGCATTGAATTACTTAGACCAACCAGCTTACATGTTCATGTGACAATAAGAAGAAAGAACTGGGATAATTCAGGTTCCAGTATTAGGAGAAATGATTAGGGACCCAAATCCTAGTGTGTCAGAGTTCAAAAGGGCCTCAAAAGGACCCCGAGCAGTACTCACACTAGGAGGTCAGCAGTAAAGCCTAGGTAGCCTTGGCTTTCAGCTGGCTAAAAATAAGAAGTTCAGAATAGCACAAGTAGCAAGTGAGGAGAATGGACAATGGCTGAGGGACAGAACTGGGGGTACACTTATAACCTAAAGTAGACATAGCCAAGTTGAGCATACAGAGCAACTAATCAAGGAGGCCAGTAGGTTCAGTAGGATTTCCATACATAGCAAAGTATCACACAGACAACCACATTTCAAAAAAGTTGGGGAAGAAATAGGTTTGCATGGGTATACAAAGATTATCATGTACAGATGCATGATATTAAATCAGTTGAGATCTAAAGAGGTCCAAATTTAGCTAAGTATGCATCCTAGTATCATAAGATAGACATATTAACTCTCATCAGGAAATAAGATTGCATTGAGACATAATAGGGAGCATACATTATGACAAAAACCACATGGGGGAAGGGTCAAGGGAGAAACAAGTTTGCAGTCACAGATGCACAATACAAACAAGTTAAAACCTAAGAGATTATGCTGAACATACATCCTAGTGTCACGCTAATCAGTATTTAGACATGATGGGGGATGCACATTGTGACAAGCCAAATAATCACAGGATATCAGATGAACCATAGACTTGCTGGAAACATATTAGCACAGAAGCAAGATCATGGAGAATGGTCTTAATACAAATTGAAACACATTGTACATGCAAGACAAATATTGTAGAGATTCAGAGCAGTGTGAGATAGCAAGTTCATACCAAATAGCAAATGTAGGGATTCCGGGATTGACACAATAGACTAATTAACTAAAAAAGATCTAAGTTATGCCATAAAACAAAATGGTTCAAACAGGGCAGGGAAAACAAGTTGAGGTAACTGTTAAGATCTCAGTCAATCACTACTGGGGTATGGGAATCATGCTGAGTGACACAATAGCAGGGGAACATGTCATAATTAACACAGGAAGTTCTAGCACAAGTGTGAAGTATTCATTATAGAGATTAAGGACAAAGCAAATAAGCATGTCTTAGGGAACATTCAGGCACCAATACACTGGCTAAACGAATTTACGAGGGTCATATTATCTAAGTTAGACTTAGGCAATCTCAGAACTAGCAACATTAGGAGGAAGTTAAATTCTAAAGAGATTTAGAACAAAGTAGAATTAACAGAATCGTGCACAAAGTAATCCAGAAAACATATTAAGCCATGGATTTCAGAGGTGAGAACACATGTAAATCAAATACACATGGGGATAAAATTGCAAAAGTCAAGTGGCTTACCAGTTAAACAGACAACAATAAAGAACAAAAGATCCACAAGATCATAGAAACCTCGATGCGTCAAAGTTCCCAAGAGCTTCGAAAGAACCCCGGGCAATGCTCGCACCAAAAGAAGGTTCGAACAGTAGACTCTTAGTGGCTTTGGATTTCATCCGGCCAACACAAACACAGAACAAGATAATGAAGGAATTAACAGAGCAAAGCTTCAAATTTTAGTGAGATAGTATCCATCCGGTCTATTTCAAAGGGGAATGGGGAGGGGTTTATGTAGTGACAAAAATCGAACAAGTAAACAAGGAAAACTATAAAATAAAACATAAATAAGGAAGTATTAACATGCAGAATAAATAAAATCGGATTAGGGAAAAAGAAATTAGATAAACCCTAATTGACAGAAATCAAAGATTGGCCGGAAAACTTGGCTAATCGGACCCATATAGCCTGGCCATGATGCACATGGATGAGATATCGTCCAGATTCAAGCGATTAAGGTTGAACGACCAGATTCTGAGAGATAGTACTTGCCATGTTTAGGAAAGTCCTAATTGATACCATGATCTTGCAGGTAATACTGAAATAATATATAAAAGGCAAGAAATCATGGAAGGAATCCATGATTGAGAGAGATTCGGAGAAGAACGAGAGGGCGGCTAGGGTTCGTAGAAGAAAGGGGGAGGGTTTCAGGGCGGCAAGTTAGAGGGAAATGGGATTAGGGTTTGGGGTTGGGTAATTTAAAAAGGTAGGTTAATTGTGGGCCGTTGATCTTAGAGATCAACGGCCAGGATTTTAAAGAGGGATTGGGGCGGGTTAATTAAATGGGTATGGGTGGTGGGTTGCTTGTATTGGGTAGGGGTTATTGGGTTAGGGTATTGGACCTTTTGGTCCGAAAATTAGTTAAAACAAATTGGGCAAGCTCTTTTAAATAGGAATTAAAAGGGAAATAATTTAATAAAATAGATAAATAAATATATAAAAATGCTACTTATGCAAATTAATACTTTAAACAATAATAGAAGACTTATAAAAAATGTAAAAATATTATTTTGACCCTAAATAAAATTTCAATTGCAATAAGAATGCAAAATATAGGCTATTATTGCAAATTTATGCGAATAGCCTAAAAATACAATTGTAATTATATAAAAATGAAGTGAAAATATTTCAAAAAAATGTATTAGGGATGCAAATAATAATTTGAAGTGATTAAGTCATCACAAATAATTTAAAAGGGTAGTTACTGAATTATTTATGTAAATTAATGCAAGAAAAATAATTTAAAAGCTCTAAAATTATGGAAAATTATAATAAGTGCTTGTGTAATTTTTATAAATTAAATAATAATGCAAAAATGATGTTTTAAAAGTATTTATACTTATTTGAAAAATATGAGGGCAAAATTGGGTATCAGTTGGTTATTAGATTCGTGTGTCTTGGTTTTACCATGTATGGTGAGCTCATAGCATTTCAGTTATAGAAGTGCTTGTTGAACTTGTGAACCAGTTCTCTTCTTTGAAACATTTTTCATTTTTGGGTACACGGATTGCACAGTTTGCGGCTTGAATTCGATTGGTGTGGCATATTTGTGGGATAGTTGGGTTTAATAATATATGGTCATTGGACCTAGAATGGGTACTATCAGATTTGATTGTGGTATATTTGGGAGGATGACATTGAAAGTCTGCTTAGAAAGTGATTATGGTTCTGGTTGGGGCGAGATAACTCCATGACTCGTTGATCTGATAAGAGGTTATGAGATTCCACGTGTTTCTTTTATTATTAACAATGTACGAAAGTTTTGGAACAAGGTTATGTGGGATGTGGGGTTTAATATAGTACTTGGTTGGTTTGGAGTAGTTAGTGAGATCGGAAATAGTGCTGCGAGTATGCGAGTTGTGTGATATATCATGTGATTACTATAATGACCATGCCGGTCATTTTGAGAATTTAAGTCTCGTCCGGTGGCATAAGGCCCTGAACAACTTCGTATTATGTGTATTGACTTGCGTGCGTGGTTGATTTCAATTACCGGGTGATTCGGAGTGATTTGGGACACTTAGTCCCTAAAACGGAAGCTTAAGTCTTAGGATTTTGACCGTAGTTGGAACTGTGTGAAGACGACTCCAGAATGGAGTTTCGTCGGTTCCGTTAGCTCCGTTGGGTGATTTTGGACTTAGGGGCGTGTCCGGATTGTATTTTGGAGGTATGTAGCTCATTTAGGCTTGAAATGGCAAAAGTTAAATTTTTGAAATTTTCGACCGGATGTGGACCTTTTGATATTGGGACCAGAATGCGATTCCTAGAGTTGAAACAACTCCGTTATATTATTTGGGACTTGCCTGCAAAATTTGACATCATTCCGGGTTGGTTAGTTTGGTTTCGGCACGAGTTTTCGAAGTTGAATGTTTTGGAAGTTCATAAGTTTGATTCGTAGTGCGATTTTTATTTTCGGCATTGTTTGATGTGATTGGAGACCTTGAGCGAGTCTGTGTTAGGTTATGGAACTTTTTTGTGTATTTAGACGAGGTCTCGGGGGCCTCGGGTGTGTTTCGGATGGGCTACAGGCCATTTCCTTCTATTTTTGAACTCCCGTTTTCTGTCATCTGGTTTCCTTAATCAAGTTCACGTCCCTTTCTTCGTGTTCGCGAAGAGCAATTTTGGAGGAGGGAATATTTGTTCTTTGCGTTCGCATTCCTTATTCCGCGATCGCAGAAGCCAAACTTTTCCTTCATCGCATTCGCGTTCATCCCACACGTTCACGTAGCTATGCCATTCCACTCTTCGCGTTCACGTACTACTTCATACGTTCACGAAGAGCAGTCGTTGGGCCATCAGACTTTTCCTCTACGCGTTCGCGAACGTGTTGTCGCATTCGCGAAGCACAACTGGTCAACTTTTGTTTTTCTTCTTCGCGAACATGGTTGTTCTTCCGCGTTCGCGATGCTTAAAGACGTGGGCAGAATATAAGATTTCCAAATCGAGGGTTAGGCCATTTTTATCATATCTTGACTTATAGAGCTTGATTTTGAGCGATTTTTTGTGGGTTTTTCAAGCAAATCGATTGGGTAAGTGTTCTTTATCTAGAATATATTATATTCCATGATTTTATCTTTATTTTTATCATTTAATTTATGTTTTGAGTTGAGGAAAATGGAGTTTGTTGAAGAAAAATTTCAAAATGAAAAATCATGATTTGAAGGACGAAATGGTATCAGAATTTGATAATTTTTGTACGGTTGAACTCATATCGGAATGAGTGTCCGGATATTTATGAAATTTGTCGGGTTCCGAGGTACGGGCCCGGGGGTCGACCTTTGGGTCGATTTTTAGATTTTGATAAAGATTGAGACTTTATGATCTGGAATAGTTTCTTATGAAATTTATTTGTGCCGTGAAGTTATTTTGGTTAGATTTGAGCCTTCCGGAGGTCATTTCACCCGAGAGGTTCATTTTTGAGTATCGGTCTGTCTTCTTTGAGGTAAGTATCTTGCCTAACTTCGTAGTTCCTTAGGATTTGAGTCTTCTATGCTAATTGTAGTCCGTGTACGCGAGGTGACGAGTACGTGCCCGGACTTAGTTATGGAAAATTGGCCTTTTAGGGATTCTTAGGTATTTATTTTCATCGAATATGCAGTTGTTCTCGTTACGATTACGCTTCTTAATTTCCAATTTCACTTCTACCTGCTTTAATTGGAATTAATTGCTTCATGATCCACTATTGTTTTTTATTTGATTCATATGTGCCTTAACTGAAATTGTTATCTCTTCTATTGACGTGTTGTCTTTTCCCTAACTACTTATCCTTATCTGAAACTATAATTATCTCTTCTGTAATTGTTCATCCTTAATTGAGACAAATGATTATTCTGATATTGCTTATCCTTAATTAAAGTTGTTGTATCTCTCTCTTAATTGCCCAACCTTAAAAGAAGTTAGATATCCTATATTTTAGTTGACTTGTCCTTATTTGGAATTATTCGTCTTGTGTTAGCTCCCTCGTTGTCGAACAGTACATTGTGGACCGTTGTTACATAATATTCCTTTCTTGTTGAGCTGTTCTTATTATGACTAGCATTCTCTATTGTGGCTACTCCTTGTGAATTAGTTCCTTCATTTTCGTGAGTTCTGGAATTTCTGAGTTGACGTATTTATCGTATCCTTATATTATTATCATTGTTCTTATTGTACTTATTGTGGTAATGCACGAGGTTTCTGCCATGCGGTTGTTGTTATTGTGATGCACAAGGGTTTTGCCGTGCGGTTGTGGTTATTGTGATGCACGAGATTTTTGCCGTGCGGTTGTGGTTATTGTGATGCACGAGGTTTCTGCCGTGCGGTTGTTGTTATGGGGTTGCACGAGGTTTATGCTGTGCTATTGTTACTATTGATATTTGCACATGCGTCGGACAAGGCGGGATATATATATATGGGTTGCGCATGTGGCGAGACAAGGTAGAAATATTGTTATGCACGTGTTGCGAGACAAGACGGGCACTTACTTTATTATTGCACACGTGGCGAGACAAGGTGGGCTGTTTTCGGGATTTATTTATGATGATTTGTGATGGCCTGGGGAATTCTTGTTGTTGATATTTGTGTAGTGGTACACTTACCCGTGTGAGCTTTATCTTGTGAAAGTTGTGAGAAAATATTCCACGTGCTGCCATTCTTTTTCCTTATGCTTATTTGCTGGTATAGACTATGTTAGGACACTTGCACAAGCATACACGTAGTTAAGCACTCTTATCGGATAAAAAGTTTTCTTGATATTGTCGAGCATAGATGCTCACCCTTGTTTACCTGCCTTCTATGTGAGAATGGCTCTATTGGCACGTGAGTCGTCAGTGTGCTTATGAGGTGTTATGAGGGCACATGATGCCAAGTGTTAGGGTCCAAGTATTGAGACCCGTGAGTTGTGATTTGTCCGAGGTTCGGTACCTCGTGGAGTTTGATGACTAAAACCTGATGTAAAAGCGGTTGTAGTTGCTGAGTTATTACTTGTCCTTGCTATATTTGTGATTCCGGATTTAGGTTGTGTTCCATTCACCTTTCTATGTCATTTCTATGGTATTCCGTTGATACTTGTTGTTTCCTTTCTTATTGCCATTACTGTATTGTGAGCCATATTACATAGTTTATATGTAGATATCATATTTCTGCTGTTCATATACTTATACTTGATCAATTTATTAGACACTGGACCACTGCACCATCCCGGGACCGTCGAGTTCCTGGGTAGCCTAGCAAATTAGCATGAATTACTTTATGGGTATAAGGGTGGCATTTCACTGTTGTTATATTTGTTGGAATATTGTCTGCGCGGAGCGATAAAGGTGGCTATAGGAAAGATAAAGGTGGCTATAAGAGCGATAACGGTAACTATTGATATTGTCAGGGCGGAGGGATAAGAGAGGCTATTATAGGAGTGATACAGGTGGCTATATGAGAGATAAAGGTGGCTATTGTCAGGGATGATATATGATGATGTGGAATTATTGCGTTGGTAATTTCTATGTGATGTTGTGATCTTTCTTATGTTTCTTTTTATATCTTGTGAAATTGTCTTGTTGTTTCGGTAAACTTGATAATAGTCTGATCTATGTTGAAAATGGGAGCATGTGGCTATTTCCAGGCACATTATGAATGAAATAAAATGTGGGCACGAGGTGCCGTGAGTAAATATGATGGTTTTATTATTGGCACGTGAACTGTCCGTGCAGTTGTGGTATGAAAAGTGGGCACGAGGTGCCGGGAAAATATGATGATTTAATTATGGGCACCAAGTGCCGTGAAAGTACGAAAGTGGGCTGAGACCCGTGTTTACAAAAAATATGAAAATGGGCCGAGACCCGTATTTGTATGATTATGAAATGAGATATCACATGGTGACTTTTTAATTGAAAGAATTATATTCAAAATATTTATTTGGAAGGATTTTTATTCAGGAAGATTTATTTGAAAGAATTATATTTGAAGAAGATTATTTGAAATAATTATATTTGAAAGATATTTATTTGAAGGGAGTATATTCGAAATATATTTATTGAAAAGTATTATATCCTGAAGATTATTATTTGAAAAGTATATAGGCGAAAGATTTATATTTGAAAGACTTGATTTAATTGGGTGTACTTGTATTTATTATTTGTTGAGGAATATTAATGGTGTTCTTGTTGTCATACTGTGCATATCACTGATTGATTTGTGTTGTCCTTATTGTTATTTGTTTCCTACTATTTTGTATATCATATTGCACAAGATCTTTTTGGCTAGTGAGTGTCTTGACTGTACCTCGTCTCCACTCAGGTTAGTCTTGATACTTACTGGGTACCGACCATGGTGTACTCATACTACACTTTTACATATTTTTGTGCAGAGCCAGGTATTGGAGATATCAGACTTGGATAGAGTTAAAGCGGGATCGTAAGGATTCAAGGTAGAGCTTCTTGGTCGTCGCAGTCCCTTGGAGTCTTTTTATTTTATTGTACTGTTAATTTTTAATCAAACAGTATTGTATATTCGGTCCTCGTGATCATTCCATGTATTCAGTTAGAGTTCATGACTCCGTATTACCAGTCTTGGGTGGTTGTTATATTTATATTTGTTTCCGCTGTTAGTTTTGATTACCTATTTAATTTAAGAAAAACAAATTGAAATGTAATTGAAATCGGCTTACCTAGTCTTAGAGACTAGGTTCCATCACGACACCGGAGGTGGGATTTTGGGTCATGACAGTTGGTATCAGAGCTCTAGGTTCATAGGTTCTACGAGTTACGAACGAGTCTAGTAGAGTCTTGCGGATCAGTATGGAGACGTCTGTATTTATCTTCGAGAGGCTACAGAATTGTTAGGAAATTTACACTTCTTTCATTCCTGTCGTGCAGATTTGTTGATTGTGGAATTTGAGCCTTTGTATCTCTATTCTCTCACAAATGGTTAGGACACGTGCTACAGGGTTAGCTGAGAAGGTATTTTCACATACTGCTAGGGCTGCAAGAGGCCGGGGCCGAGGTAGAGGCCGAGGTAGAGGTCGATGAAGGGCACGTGCCGCGACTAGAGCACTTGTCAGAACAATAATTGAAGAGCTATCGGTAGCTCCAGTTGGGGGACAGGTACCAGAGGCACCTGTTGTTACCCCCAGACTTCAGGAGACTTTAGCATAGTTCCTAAGTATGTTTGGTACATTAACTCAGGCGGGATTGATCTCTGTTGCACCAAATATATTGTAGATTGGGGGAGTAGCTCAGACTCCTACCACAACTCTAGAGTAGCAGGTTTATGTTGTTTAATTTTCGGGTGTAATACCGGTACAACCTGTTATTCCGGTTCAGCCTGAGGTCAGGCCATAGGCATCAGAAGAAGAACAAAAGAGACTTGAGAGGTTTAAGAGGTATAGACCACCTACTTTCAGTGGCATAGTTACAGATGATGCCCAAGGATTTCTAGAAAATTGTCACCGTATTCTCCGTACTATAGGTATTGTGGAAGTGAGCGGAGTTGCCTTTACTACATTTCAACTGTCAGGCGCAGCGTATCAGTGGTGGAAAATCTATGAAGAAGGTAGACCATCCGATGTAACAACACCAACTTGGGCTCAATTTTCGGAAATGTTCTTGAAAGAGTTTGTTCCCCAGAGTGGTGCACAAAGTTTGAACGGTCGCGTCAGGGCACTATGACAGTGTCAGAATATGCTATCAGGTTCAGTGAGTTAGCCCGTCATGCACCTATCTTGGTTCCTACAATTAGAGAGCGGGTCCGCAGATTCATTGAGGGGCTCGATTATGATATTAAAATATGCATGGCTCGAGAGTTGCAAACTGATACTCCATTTCAACAAGTAGTGGAGATTGCGAGGAAGATTAAGGGTGTTTTAGGCAAGGAAAGGGAGTCCAAGGAGGCCAAAAAGTCTCGAGGATCTGGAGAGTTCGGTGGATTTTACTCTTCAGCTAGGACCCATTATAGCAGAGGCTCGAGCAGTCGGCCAGCTCAGTCCGCACATCAGATTATGCGAAGTACTCCAGTAAGCTCTTACAATGTACCACCGACACGAGATTCCTATAATGGTTATTCCAGTTATCCGGCACAGACTTAATATGAGCAACCGCGACCTTAGAGAGGCTGTTATGAGTGTGGTGACACTAGACACCTTATGCGAGATTGTTCCAGACTTGGGAGGGGTGGATTTTATCAGAATACTCAGACTATAGGCCCCAGTGCAGCTATTACCCCACGTGCATAACCAGTCAGGGGTGGAGGACATACGGGTAGAGGGCGCCTAAAAGGTGGAGGCCCGACCCGTTGTTATAATCGCTATGATTTGGCTAAGGCCGATTCACCAGATGGTGTCGTTACAGGGATCGTCCCGATTTATTATACAAGGATATTTTTCCTTAATTTGATTCGGTTCTCCTATTATGCTTCGCTTATGGGTGAGCTTCGTAATTTTGTGACCCACTTATATGTTTATCCCTATTGGGAGATTTGAAGATGTGAGCCCGTGTCTGTCATTTTTATTTTGTGCACCATTGAGCGCTGTAAGTCCAAAAGTAATTTTTATTATTCATTACAGTGGGTTTTGATGTGTTTCGGAATAATTGATTCTAATTTTATGAATTATATGCCCTACTGGTATGAGGGTTCATTATGTGTTATGAAAAATGTTTACGAAATTTATTGAAAAGAAGAAAGAAAGGAAATTAAAATTTCAATTAGCACAATGTGCATAATACTTGTGATTCGGAGTTGAGGACGAGATCCTCACATTTTTATATGATGTGAAATATTTAAATCGGACTGCAAGCCGTGATAGAAGTTATATAAAGACAAGGTCCTTGTGGTGAAATATTTATGAGTTTAAATTCTCCCTTTGTGAAGTTTAATTTGTACTATAGTACTAATAGGGAGTTACGCCTGATATGCTTATGTGATAATTCTTTTGTGTGTTTCTATGCCATAATTGTGCTATAATTATAATCACTTTAGGATATAGAATACTTACCCAAGTCAAAGTCTTGAATAACTCATCCAAAAATCGCCCCAAAACCGAGCTCCAAAATCCCAATCGAAAATGGCAAAATGACCAATTTTGGTCTTTAATGTTTCTGTCCAGAACCACTTCTGCGAAAAGAATTTCGCATCCGCGATCTCGCTTTTGCGAGACAAAATGCGCTTCTGCGATGATCACTACCCAGCCACAAAGCTCGCATCTGCGGAGCAATTTTTGCTTCTGCGATGATCGCAGGTGCACTGCCTCGTCGCTTCTGCGTAGAAAACATCGCACCTGTGATCGCGCATGTGCGGAAGGCTGTCCGCATCTGCGACCTTTCTCCAGTTTTCCCCAGGTCGCTTCTACCACGAAATCCTCGCTTCTGCGAGGTCTCACATGTGCCTAAATTTTCGCAGGTGCGATTCCAACAGCTGCTGCCAAAAACGAGCATTCACAGAAATTTCCAAACAATTCGCTAACCTTTCGTAATCCACCCGAGGCCCTCGGGACCTTAACCAATTATACCAACACGTCCCAAAATATAATACGAACTTAGTCGAGGCTTTAAACCACATCAAACATCACCGAAATTACGAATCGCGCATCGAATCGAATTATAATTTTTCAAATCTTTTAACTTCTATATTTTGCACCGAAACATATCAAATCAATCCGGAATGATTTTAAATTTTGCACACAAGTCATAATTGACATAATGGATCTATTCCCATTTCCGGAATCAAAATCCGACCTCGTTATCAAAATTTCACCCTTGGGACTTTCAAATCCAAATCCGAACATACGCCTAAATCCGAAATCATCATACGAAGTTATTGCCATCATCAAAATTTCATTCCGGAGTCGTTTTCTCAAAAGTCAACTCTCCGGTCAACTCTTTCCATTTAAGCTTCTAAATAAGAATTGTTCTTTTAATTGAATTCCGAATCTTCAGTAAATCACACTCGACCACACCCGCGAGTCATAATACATATTGCGAAGCTACTCGGGACCTTAAGTCACTGAACGGGACGTTAATTCTTAAAATAACAAGTCGGGTCGTTACATTTAATGGGCCATATGGTAATCTTGTCCTGAAACCAAATATGGGTTTAATTTCAACCCATTAATCAGATCCGACCCTAGTTTTGTTATCACACCCACTCACTCACCTGACCACCCCTTTTCTTCTTCTCCTGCCATAAACCATCTCCGTGAAACGAACATGCCAAGAATCAAAGAAAATATGGGAAATAGCTGGACCCTCCATCTTCAGCCGATTGGCCATGTTTTCTCTCACTGTTATTACTTAATCCTTTGTCGGCCACTTGGGTAACCATGACCTCGACGCCGTTTTCCTTGCCACCATCTTCTTCATACCTATTACCTTTGGCTTTTGGACATGTCATTCTTTTTAGAAAATGGGTGGACTTACGACAACAATGAAATCATAGAGCATGGAGGTAGCAAAAACATCAAGAACAAGCCAAGAAAACATCAATGGTATTTCCCGACCATATCTAAAAGATTTCGATCATGTTCATGACTACTTGTCATTGCTAGTTACCATTTCCGGCGAAGAGATCCAATGGTCTCCGTGGGCGGTGGTGGAGGAATAGTGTCGACAGTAGCACCCTAGAGAGAGAGAGAGAGAGATGGGTTAGGTGTGATGAACATGAGATAAAGAGAGAGGTGGAAAGGTACGTGTAATGCTAGATTTCTGATGATGGCGGTGATTGGTCTATGGTAACGTCGGCAGTGGTGGTGATGGAGTAAGAGAGGCTAGGAAGAGGATTTTTTGGGGGTTTATATGGATGGGTTTGGTGTGTTGGGCGAAAAGGAAGAAAGAGAAAGAAAAAATCAAAGAAAATAATGAGGCATGTTAAATAAATGGGGCGTGTAAAATACCTAGGTTTGATTTCAGTACGATATTGCCATGTACCCAGTAAAAAAATGCCACATCATTAATTTTGAAGGCCTATATGTTCTACCATTAGACGTAGGGGCTATTTTATTAATAGAATTAATGTCGTATGTATTAGGACGAAGAAGATGCCCGATGAATGGATGTGGAGTACGATGATTNCATTCCGGAGTCGTTTTCTCAAAAGTCAACTCTCCGGTCAACTCTTTCCATTTAAGCTTCTAAATAAGAATTGTTCTTTTAATTGAATTCCGAATCTTCAGTAAATCACACTCGACCACACCCGTGAGTCATAATACATATTGCGAAGCTACTCGGGACCTTACGTCACTGAACGGGACGTTAATTCTTAAAATGACAAGTCGGGTCATTACATTTAATGGGCCATA
>AWOL01S0009216.1:53556-71481 GCA_000715115.1 Nicotiana otophora | reverse complement strand
GCGGAACATGGGTATAGTTGAGACCAATGGGGTCGAGTTTGCTGTATTTCAGATGACGGGTTCTGCCAAGAAATGGTGGAGCGATTATACATTGACCAGACCAGTTGCATCACCTACATTGACCTAGANAGGCTTGCCATGTCTTCTGAGGCCTTATTGAGACTGGATAAGTTTACTAAGCTATTTCTAGTTCACTTCAGTAGTACACCTTCCGAGGACCCACATGATTATCTTGACCGCTGCCATGAGGTGTTGCGGAACATGGGTATAGTTGAGACCAATGGGGTCGAGTTTGCTGTATTTCAGATGACGGGTTCTGCCAAGAAATGGTGGAGCGATTATACATTGACCAGACCAGTTGCATCACCTACATTGACCTAGAAGCAGTTCTCACGGCTAGTTTTAGAGATGTTCCTCCCTATCACATTGAGAGAGGATTACCGCAGGCAATTTGAGCGTCTATAGTAGGGCAGTATGACTGTTACTCAGTACGAGACCCGTTTAGTGGATTTAGCCCGTCATGCTCTCCTTTTACTACCTATTGAGAAAGAGGGAGTAATGAGGTTTATTGAGGGACTCACTCACCCTATCAGGCTTCAGATGGCCAAGAAGTCTAGAAATGATATTTCCTTTTAGGCGGCTTCTGCTTTTGCAAGAAGGATCGAGATGGTTCTTGCACAGGAGAGGGGGCAGGGATCTGATAAGAGGCCTTGTCAGTTCGGTGGGTTCAGTGGTGCCTTGTCGAGTGGTAGGGGTAATTTTGGTAGAAGACATCCTCCTTGGCCATTTCATTCAGCGCTCCAGGCATCCCACAGTACTTAGGTGGTCACGACCCTTACGTGTCTCATTCCTACCAGCTAGCTTACAGTGCACCACCAGCTCCTATTAATGTACTTTCGATCTGGAGTCATCAAAGTGGTTATCCAGTTCGACATGGCCATTTCCAGGGTTAGCAATCACAACAGCCGAAGACTTGTTATACTTGTGGTGATCCGAGACACATTGGTAGATTTTGTCCTCGGGCATCAGGTGGTTCACAGTAGTAGGGTTCCCGTGCTATGATTCCAGCACTAGTTATTCTGCCAGTCGCTCGGCCAGCTAGGGGTAGGGGTCAGACAGCTAGAGGTCGAGGTCAAGCTGTTAGAGGTGGAGGCCAGCCAGTTAGAGGCCGTCCCAGGGACGCAGTGTAGAGTGGTGGAGCCCGGCTATGATTTTATGCTTTTCTAGCTAGGCCTGAGGCCGAGTCATATGATGCAGTGATCACAGGTATGGTTTCATTTTTCCATAGAGATGCTTCAGTTCTATTTAACCCAGGATCTACTTATTCCTATGTGTCCTCCTATTTTGCTTCATATCTGGTTGTACCTCGTAATTCTTTGACTACTTCTGTGTGTGTCCACACCAATGGGGAATTCTATTATGGTAGATCACATCTATTGTTCGTGTGTGGTTAGTATTGAGAGTCATAAGACTAGCATGGATCATCTACTACTTGACATGGTAGATTTTGATGTCATCTTGGGTATGGATTGGTTGACACCTTATCATGCTATATTAGATTGTCACGCAAAATAGTGACCTTAGCCATGCCGGGGTTACCTTGACTAGAGTGGAAAGGGACTATTTGCCATTCTACTAGAAAGGTTATCTTGTATGTGAAAGCTCGGTGTATGGTCGAGAAGCGGTGTCTAGCTTATTTGGTTTATTCGTTATCCCAACGCGGAAGTTCCTTCAATGGATTCAGTTCCAGTTGTCTGTGCATTTCCAGATGTATTTCCTGCAGATCTGCTGGGAATGCAACCCGACAGAGATATTGACTTCTGTATTGACTTAGCTCCAGGCACTTAGCCCATTTCTATCCCACCAAACCGTATGGCCCCGTTGGAGTTGAAAGAATTGAAAGAGCAGTTACAAGACTTGCTTAATCAGGGATTCATTAGACGCAGTGTCTTTCCCTGGGGTGCACCAGTAGTATTTATAAATAAGAAACATGGCTATATGCGGATGTGTATAGATTATCGGCAGTTGAACAAGGCCACTAGCAAAAACCAATATTCGTTGCCAATAATCGATGACTTATTCGTTCAGCTTCAGGGTGCTAAGGTGTTTTTCAAAGATTGATTTGACGTATGGTTACCATCAGTTAAAGATTAGGGCATTTGTTGTCCCTAAGACAGCTTTTCGGACTCGGTATAGACATTACAAATTCCTAGTGATGTCATTTGGGCTGACACATTTCCCAGCAGCATTTATGGATTTGATGAACCAGATGTTCAAACCCTATTTGGATTCTTTTGTGGTTGTATTCATTGGTATCTTGAATTTTGCTTCAGACTTTGACACATTCCCCAGCAACATCTTCAAATTTTGCTTCAGACTTTGAAGAATAATCAGTTATATGCCAAATTTTCAAAATGCGAATTTTGGTTAGACTCAGTTGCCTTTTTGGGTCATGTTGTATCGGCAGAAGGCATAAAAGTGGATCCCAAGAAGATTGAGTAAGTTCAGAATTGGCCTAGACCTACTTCAGCTACAGAGATCCGGAGTTTCCTGGGTTTGGCAGGTTATTATCGCCGGTTTGTGGAGGGGTTTTCATCCATAGCATCCCCACTGGCCAAATAGACCCAGAAGGGTGCCCCTTTCAGATGGTCAGACGAGTGTGAGTTGAGCTTTCAGAAGCTCAAGACCACTTTTACTACAACGCCGGTGTTGGTATTACCCACATGTTCATGATCTTATACAGTGTATTGGGATGCATCTCGTGTTGGTCTTGGTACAGTATTGATGTAAGATGGAACGGTGATTGCATATGCATCGCGGCAGTTGAAAGTTCACGAGAAGAATTATCTTGTCCTTGACTTATAATTGGCAGCATTGTCCATGCACTTAAGATTTGGAGGCATTACCTTTACAGTGTCTAATGTGAGGTATGTACTGAAGCTCATTTGCTTGTCCTTATGGACATGGTACGCCACGGTGGTGCCAAACAGGTTGCTGTGGGGGAAGATGGAGTTCTATAAATGCAGGGTCATATTTGTATGCCTAATGTGGATGGGCTTCGTGAATTAATTCTTGAGGAGGCACACAGTTCCAGATATTCTATTAATCTGGGTGCCGCCATAATGTATCAAGATTTGCTGAAACATTATTGATGGAAGAGAATGAAGAAGGATATTGTTGCATATGTAGCTCGGTGTCTAAATTGTCAGCAAGTCAAGTACGAGCATCAGAGACCGGGTGGTTTACATTAAAAGTTAGAAATTCTTGAGTGGAAGTGGGAGCGTATCACTATGAATTTTGTTGTTGGGATTTCACAGACTCAAAGAATGTTCGACGCAGTATGGGTCATTGTGGACATGTTGACCAAGTCAATACATTTCGTTCCA
Source organism: Nicotiana otophora (assembly GCA_000715115.1). NCBI lineage: Eukaryota > Viridiplantae > Streptophyta > Magnoliopsida > Solanales > Solanaceae > Nicotiana > Nicotiana otophora. The sequence continues at coordinate 68,095 of AWOL01S0009216.1, read as the reverse complement.
GTAGCAGTTACCTATGATTCGGAGTGCTTAGCGGAGATTTACATCTACAAGATTCTCCGCCTTCACGGTGTGACCGTGTCTCTCATTTCTAATCGCGGTATGCCGTTATCTTCGCACTTCTGGAGGGTGTACAACATGAGTTAGGCACACAGGTTGAGTTGAGTACAATATTTCATTAACATACAGACGGAGAGTGAGAGTGCACTATTCAAATATTGGAATATATGCTTCGGGCTTGTGTTACAGACTTTGGAGGTTGTTGGGATCATTTATTTCCACTTGCGGAGTTTACCTATAATAACAGCTACTAGTCGAGCATTCAGTTGGCTCCATATGAGGCATTATACGGAAGACGGTGTCGTTTGCTAGTTGGCTGGTTTGAACTGGGAGAGGCTTGATTGTTGGGTTCTGATTTGGTACATGATGCCTTGTATAAGGTCAAAATTATTCAGGATCGACTTCGCACAGCTCAGTCTGGGCAAAAGAGTTATGTCGGCCGTAAAGTTCGTGATATTGCATTCATGGTTATAGAAAGAGTACTTCTATGGGTTTCACCTATAAAAGGTGTAATGAGGTTCATAAAGAAAGGCCAGTTGAGCCCTAGTTATATAGGACCCTTCGAAATTCCTAAAAGGGTGGGCGAAGTAGCCTACAAGCTTGCATTATCACCTAGTTTATCAGAGGTTCATCCAGTGTTCCATATGTCTATGCTCCAGAAATATGATGGTAACCCGTCCCATGTGTCCAATTGGACAAGGATTTGACTTATGAGGAGGCGCCGATAGCTATTCTAGACCGGCAGGTCCGACAGTTGAAGTCTAAGAGTTATCCATCAGTTCGAGTGCAATGGAGAGGTCATCCGGTAAAAGCATATACCTGGGAGTCCGAGTCGGACATGCGGGGTAGGTATCCACACCTTTTTACCAGCCTGGGTACTATTTCTAATTCCGTTTGAGGACGAACATTTGTTTTAGAGGTGGAGAATGTGATGACCCAAAATGTCATCTTTAATTTAAACATTCATTTATGTGTTATAAGACCTCAAAAAGTACTATTTATCACTCCTCGACTTACGTGCGTTGTTCGAATAATTTTTCGGAAAGTTTTTATATGAAACATTGATTACAATGTGAAATAAACCTTTAAAACTCAACTGTGTTGACTTTGGTCAACATTTTGAGTAAACGGAGTCGGATCAGTTCTTTGACAGCTCCGGTAGGTCCGTATCATTATTTTGGACATGGGTGTATGCCCGGAATTGAATTCAGAGGTCTCTAGCTCAAATTATCGCTATTTAACGGAAACTAGAAATTTAAAGGCTAAGGATTTCCAAAGTTTGACCACGTATTTGACTTTTTGATATCGGGGTCAGAATCTGATTCTTGAAATTTGAATAGATCCGTTATGTCATTTATGACTTGTGTACACAATTTGAGGTCAATCGGACTTGATTTGATAGGTTTTAGCATCGAATATAGAAATAAAAATTCCTAATTTCCTTAATCTTGAATTGGGTTATGATTCATGGTTTTAGCTTTGTTTGATATAATTTTAGACCTTAGATGCGAGCTCGCAGAAGCGAGCCATGCCTCGCAGAAGCGGACAGTCCGCAGAAGAGGACGAGGTGTCACAGAAGCACGACCACAGAAGCGGCCCACGCATCGCAGAAGCGGGAAAAAGGGGGAAGGGGCAGCCTTGCGTAGAAGCAGACTCTTGTCTGCAAATGCGAGCCAGCCCACAGAAGTGACCCCCAATTTTAGCAAAAGGGGAACTGCAAATGCGGTTAAGTGTCCGCAGATCCGAAAAATCCTGGACAAAACACATAAAATCGAAAGTTAACCATTTTTACTCATTTATTAGTTTTAAGTCTCGGGTTTAGGCGATTTCAAAGGTATGTTTCACAATTTGAATTGGGCAATTGTTCTATAACCAAAGGAGATTATATTTCATGTTCTTGAATTGGGCAATTGCTCTTCTACTGGTTTTTGTCATCTTTTCCATGTTCATGGCTCTTCAAGTCTTGTTGTCTGCAAAACACCAAAACTATATAAGAAATGACTTGCAATGCTTTAAACAACGACCTAAAGTCTATGTAATTAGTATAAAAAATGCCGAAATTCTACGGCACATCAACACCACCAACTTAGACTCTTGCTTGCCCTCAAGCAACTAAAACAAAGTTAACCTACCAAATACAAATCTACTTCTGCCTGAGTACAAAGCAGCAGTGACTATTGATGGTGCTGACTGTTAGCTAATAAGCATCTAACTTCTTTTATTCACCCTTTTTTGAAGACAAAGATCATTTAACAGTTCGAATAACCAGTTTGTAAACTACGAGCCTCAAGAGCAATGATAGAGTGCTACCCACAGCTAGATATGCACTTGTATCCTACTTCAAGAAACCTAACTTTTGCTAAATCTTGCAATTCATACGTGCTCAGAGAAAAAACAAATCCCCAACTCAACAAATATGTACAGGGGATACAATCAAACACTCTTGCACTCAGAAAGAAGGCTAAGTGCTACGAGTATCAGTCCATATACTTGCCCTTATTTTAACTTATTGTTATCTCAGGAATAATTGGTTGATGATCACAAAAGACTTTTTAAGGGTTGTAGTGTAGGCTTCGGAATGGGTTGAATGAATATTTGGGAATATAGTGATTGTACCCTCCTTGAATGCTACATACACTTTGCTTCTTTTTAAACCACATAGCCTTTATTGACCCCTAGTTACTGATATAGAACTACCTCAAAGACTCCAAAAACATTTTTTTTATATAGATGTTTTCTTTTATTTTTCTTTTGGAGCTTGCATATCTTCATATACACAACTTTGAGATATTTGCTTCTAGCAACAATATACAACCTTACCAATCTTCAATTAACACCAACACCCATAACTTAGGCTTTTAGCCTTATTCTTTATCATTCAAGGAAGGACGGGTTCAAAAGAGGGAATAATTTCACAAAAGGGTAAAGGTTTGTAATGTGGTAGACAACTAAAAGGTTAAAGGCTCAACGAGGGATAACTAGGATAATAACTGCACCAGGGATGTCAATTCGGTCAAAAACTAGTTAGAAATCACAAATAGATCCTAAGATCATTTCAACACCCAATCATCAACCTGAGATTTGCATTGAGAAACTAACCGGGCAAGTTCTAGACATTACACGTTGAATACATGCATTATTTGCACAAATTCTCACCCACTCAGAATGCATGAACTGTTAGAATCAGCATAATTTCAGCCCTCAAGTGGATACAAGGCGACTCAAAGCTTCATCACATGATATTTGATATTCTAAGTATGCATAAAGTCAAAGAGCGAGCTGCGATTTCATAAGAATGACTAACTGTTTATTTACAAAATTTGAAGGGTGCAATTAATTCAATAAAAACTTATCACATGCTTAAAGCTAGAACAAAAGCAGCAAAACAGTTAAAATATTTTGTGCTGCCGTCATGGTTCAACTATTACACCGTTCGAAAGAACTCGGCAAAGAAAACCCATGGGGAATTCATTTCTATATACAAATCTGCACTATTAAAATTAAGAGTTTATATACAAGTTGCAAACATTTGACTACCACACCCCCAATTGAAGAGCATGCATTGTCCCCAAGGCATTGAGAAAGTAAGAGCAATGTTTAGGGGCTTCATGGGGCGTACTAGGCGCTTGGAGGATTTGGAACATATGAGGCGGGCGTGGGGCTGAAGGCTGATACTGTGAAGGCAGTGAGTGGAACCTCTGACTAAATAGCGGTGTCTGTGACCAAAGTAGGAAGCTCCGCCAGTTGTGAAGCTGGGTCTTAGACGTGGGAGCTTCTAGCTTCACCCAATGATGGCTCTGTGATCGTGGTAGTAGCTTTTGCTACCATATCTTCAAGGGAGTGTGCAATAGCTGTCTACACATCTTCCTCCTACTCATCCAGTGCAACTATGAAAACAACAACCTGTTTGCCTCAATTGTCCCTCTGATCATGATACTCATCATCAGTTTCCTCTTCATCAGTTCCCTCTTCAGACTTAGTGGATTCCTCATCCCAAAGATCATTGGTGTGTGCAATGAAGCTCGGATCTTGTGGGACCTTAGTACCATGGGCTACCTCAATTGATATGAGGTTTGAGAAATCAAGGTCAAGGCTTGTGGGAGGTGGCAGTGCCCTGCTCCCCTTCCACCGGAAGAAGGGAGGTCTTATGCAGTGTTTGCATCTTATGCAGCTCTGACTTGAGCTCAGCTACATCCTTTTTGAGTTGAGGAATGTCCCCAGCTTTACCTCGCTCAACCCTCGCAAGCGCACTTCAAAGTTCTTGAGTCGATCCTCATATGATAGATGTTGTTTTTGAAGAGCACTTACTGAGGTTTGAATCAGGGCCAGTGCTTTCCGTATGAGGGATGGATATTCTTTCGCCAATTTGTCTACTTTGGCATTTGCATGTTGTGCCAGTAGACAAAGCTTGAAAAGTGCTAGCAGTGAGACAGGTGGTGTCGCAGAGGTTGGTCTGGGAGTGGATTTGGAGGTGGCTGGTGTGAAAACAGTGATTGGCACTGACGAGGCAGCAGGTGCTGCTGAGGCTGGAAGAGGAGTGAGTAAAGGCTCTAGTGGATCTTCGACCACTTTATCCGTAGCATCATTGATCCGAGTGATGTCAATGTCTTGAACAGTTTTTTCTATGCGGTCATGTTTGGGGAAAGGAGGAACTTCCCCGTCTTTACACAAAGCATGGATTATGCATGGGAAAGGGAGCAACGTTTATTTCTGGTTTTCTCGGATCCCAATCTCACAGAATATAACCTCTCCCATATCAACCTTGATACCAGACATGATGCAAGCAATGAGGATTGCCTTCTCGATACTTATATCAGTTTCATTTCTCGAGGGCATTATACAAGAACAGACCAAACTGAGCCAATACCGGCCTTCTTGGGTAAGATCCCTCTTGTGAATCTTCTAGCACGGAGCGATCCAGGATGGAGTTCCCTTGACTATGACGGAGGCTACCCAAGCACGCTCGGATTCCTTATTCGCAATCTTTGCGTCAACATTTGCCGTGCCTTTCTCCCATTCTTCAAAATATATATCATTGACTGATAAGGCATCGTAGAGTATTTCAACCCCTAGAACTAAGACAGATTTGAAGAATCTATGATTTCTCTTCTGTTCAGTGTTCCTAGAGGTAGCATATGCAGCATAGATCTCCCTAATGAGCGTCTCGTTGTACTCTCCCGGAACCTCAGTGAAGAACTCCCATACCCTTTTTTTAATGTTTTCTAGCACATGGGGGTAGTGTTCTTTTAGCCTGTTCAAGCTTAGCTACTTTTCTTTGAGGATCTTTCTTTTTGCCGGGCCATTTATATACAAAGTACAAGAACCATAGATCCCAAACTGGATCCTTGCCACTCTTTCGGCATGCTTCGACATGAAGATCAACTGGTGGCACAAGGTTAATTTGTGCCTCCTCCTCTTCAGACTAGAAGTAATCCTCAGATAATGTTTTTGATGTGTCAAGCTGCTTGCGTTGGGATTATTGGGATTGCGGGCTTATAGCAGCCACCCGTCTCTTTCCTTGAGTGGTGGTTTATCGCGATGAAAGAACTTTCTTTGCCATTCCTGTCAATTAACAAGGAGTGAGTACATGATAAGTCATGGGTAACATATGGGAAGGAAATGAAAAACAAAGATGGTTCTGCGATCGTAGAATAGCTCTGCGAGCCGCAGAACATTTCGCATAATACAACACACAGAAGCAAAACAAGTTATGCGATTTGCAGAAGTGGCCACAGAACACCTTATGCGACTGCAGATCAGTCGTATTTTGTTCTTCAGATATATCCTTTTGTCTGCCTCTGTTTGCGACCATTGTGCGGTCCGCAAAACGCTTATGTGGTCGTGAATTTAACCGCCCATGGGCTTTGAGAAAACTACCTGTCATGAAAAATGTAATGACTCTGCGGACCTCAACCTAGTTATACGGACCGCAAAGATCATCGTTCCTAATCAAAAAGTGTGTTCTCAAGACAATGCGCACACATCAAGTTCGTACTCAGTCCCAAATGCACATGCTCACACTTAGTCATCATGAAAAAATATTATGCAAATGGACACAACTTTCCAACCCCTTTACTCAAATCCTACCCTCTAGTTCAAACACCCAAAATTCGATTTACCCACAGCATGAATTTTTCCCCCATCGATGATTTTCAGTCCAATCACTCACAAATGAATACCCATAGCAAGGAGTTGGAGAGAAAGGGGAGGGTAATGAAAGCAGATGGCCCTCTTCAATTTGATTAAGCAAGAGAAAGGATGGAAATGGACATACCTGATATCAGAAGATGGAGAATTTCGATCCGAATCGCGAGCAAGGTAAGCTCTTCCTTTTTAATTCCTTTTTGATTTTATGTTTTTCAGTGTTTTTGGTCTTTTTTGTCTTTTTCTTTTTATGTTTTGATTTTTGTCTCTGTGTGTGGGAGTGTAAATGAATGACGAAAATGAGTGAGGGAATTAGTGCTTAATACTTGAGAGGTTCGCGGTGATGTAGTGCATCGCATAACATATTATGCGACCGCATATGTGTTATGCGATGGGTTAGTGACTGAGTGGTGTGAACAGGTTTCCAGCTACTTCTGCAATCGCATAATCATTATGCAGGCCGTAGAAAGTGAATTTTCATTGCATTTATTAAGGTCCAGTTTGCAATTTTTTTTGCTTGTGTCTGCGACCATTATGTGGTCCTTACATCCTTTATGCGGCCGCATATGTTGCCGCCGAACTTGCTTTCCTCCATTTCCTCTACCCTTTCATCATATTTCCTTGTATTTTGGGTCACCTGCATTCTAACACACACGTAAAATTTCTGAACACTAACAAATAAGCTTACCGAAATTAAAATCTAACTAAAAAGTGTTACCACACTTGGGTTGCCTCCCAAGAAGCGCTTGATTTGACGTCTCGAGATGACGATGTTGCACCTATTTTGGCTAATCAGTGGTGAGGGCTGGCTTAGGACCATCATTGAGTGCGAATTGCTCTACCAAGTGCCTTTCTCCAATGGTTCCGACGTAATGCTTGACCCTTTGGCCATTTACTTTAAAGGTTAAAGTCTCGTTCTCGGATTCCAATTCAATAGCGCCATAGGAAGACACATTCAAAACTTTGAACGGGCTAGACCATTTGGATTTGAGTTTGCCTAGAAAGAACTTCAATCTTGAGTTGAAGAGTAAGACCAAGTCACCAGATTTGAATTTCCGCTTCAAAATCTTCTTGTCATGAACAAACGTCATTATTTCCTTATACATGGCTGCACTCTCATAGGCATGAAAATGGAATTCTTCCATCTCGTTGAGTTGTGTCATTCTTAGATTAGCAGCTTCGGCCCAGTCAAGATTTAACTTTTTCAATGCACACATAGCTTTATGTTCAAGTTCCACTGGCAAGTGACACGCCTTACCAAAAACCAACCGATATGATTAGGGTCCAATGGGAGTCTTAAATGATTTGCGATATGCCATAATGTGCCATTTAGCTTCCTTGACCAGTCTGTCCTATTTGCATTAACCATATTTGCTAGAATGTTTTTGATCTCCCGGTTAGAAACTTCAACTTGACCGCTCGACTGAGGATGATAATGGGTGGCCACTTTGTGCTTAACTCCGTATTGTTCGAGCAACCCGGCAACATATTCATAGCAAAAGTGAGAAACACCATCACTAAGGATGGCCCTTGGGTTTCCAAACTGAGTAAATATGTTCTTCTTCAAAAAGGTAGTTACACTGCTAGCCTTATTGTTTGGCAAGGCAATTGGCTCTACCCATTTGGAGAGATAATCTACTGCCACTGAGATATATGTCATGCCATAAGAGCTTACGAAGGGACACATGAAATCTAACCCCCACACATCAAAGATCTCGACCTCCATCACAAAGTTCATAGGAATCGCATGCCTTCTAGAAATTGACCCTTGTCTTTGACATTGATCACATGACTTGACCAATTGGTTTGCATCTTGGTAGATCGATGGCCAATAATAGCCACATTCAAGCACTTTTGCTGTAGTACAATTTTCACCGTGGTGGCCCCCAAGTGTGGAGTCATGACATGCTTTGAGAATTTGAATTACCTCGTCTTCCGGAACACAATGCCAAATGATGTTGTCGGCGCAAAATCGGAATAGGAAGGGTTCCTACCAATAGTATTGCCTACACTCCCGCAAGAACTCTTTCTCTTTATAAACATCCAATCCATCGTGGATAACCTCGCTAACCAAGAAGTTATGGATTTTGGCATTCCACAGAGTGAAGGTGCTAGACAATGACAATATATGTTCTTCTGGGAAGGCATCATTAATTTCAAGATTTTCTTTTGGTCTCCCTACCTCTTCAAGCCTAGATAAGTGATCCACAACTTCATTCACTGTTCCTTTCCGATCTTTGACTTCAAAGTCAAACTCTCATAACAACATAACCCACCTAATCAATCTTGGTTTAGCATCCTTCTTGGCCATAAGGTAGTGGAGAGCAGCATGATCGGTGTAGACTATTACTTTGGAGCCTAACAAATAGGCCCAAAATTGTTAAAAAACATAGACAATAGCAAGCAGTTCTTGATCCGTCACAGTGTAATTCATTTGTGCACCATTGAGTGTCTTGCTTGCATTGTAGACAGGGTGAAGAATCTTGTTATGCCACTGACCAAGTACCACTCCAATAGCTACACCACTGGCATCACACATGAGTTCAAATGGAAGAAACCAATCGGGTGTGACAATAATAGGTGTCGTGGTGAGCCTTGCTTTCAATTCCTCAAAAGCTCTGAGGCACTTCTTATCGAAATCAAACTTTGCATACTTTTCAAGGAGCTTGCACATGAGACTTGTAATGTTTGAGAAGTCTTTGATAAATCGCCTATAAAAACCGGCATGCCCCAAAAAGATCCGAACGCCTTTTACCAAAGTGGGCGGAGGAAGCTTGGAAATGATCTCGATCTTTGCCCGATCAACCTCTATGCCTTTCTTGGAAATTTTGTGGCCCAGAACAATACCCTCGTCCACCATATAGTGACATTTTCCCCAATTTAGCACAAGGTTAGTTTCCTCACATCTTTTGAGCACTTGCCTAAGGTTGTCAAGGCAATGCTCAAAGAAATCACCAACTACAGAAAGGTCATCCATAAACACCTCTAAGAAATCCTCCAGCATGTCCGAGAAGATTGACATCATGCACCGTTGAAAGGTAGCCGGGGCATTGCATATCCCAAATGGCATTTGGCTAAAGGCAAAGGTCCCATACGGGCATGAGAATGTTGTATTCTCTTGATCCTCTAAGGCGATGTGGATTTGGTTGTAGCCAGAATAACCATTCAAAAAGCAATAAAATGACATTCCCGCTAGACGATCAAGCATTTGATCAATAAAAGGCATAGGTAAATGGTCTTTCCAAGTAGCACTATTGAGCTTCTGGTAGTCCATGAAAACTCTCCATTCAGTCACCGTCCTCATTGTGATGAGTTCATTTTTGTCATTTTGAATCACAGTCATGCCTTTTTTCTTGAGCACACATTGCACCGGACTCACCCAAGGACTATCGGCAATGGGGTAGACAACCCCGACGTCCAATCATTTTATGATTTCTTTCTTCACTACCTCTTGCATGGGAGGGTTAAACCATCTTTGATCCTCCACGCTAGGTTTGCTCTCTTGCTGCAATTGTATTTTGTGATCACAAATTCCGGCGAGAATCCCTCGGATATCCACTATAGTCCACCCAATGTCCTGTCTGTGCTCCATCAAGGTGTTCAATAAGTTTTCAGCATGCACATCATTAAACAAAGAATAAACAATTACATGTAGAGTTTCATTAAAGCCAAGAAATTTATACCTTAAGTGCANCTTCAAGCCTAGATAAGTGATCCACAACTTCATTCTCTGTTCCTTTCCGATCTTTGACTTCAAATTCAAACTCTCATAACAAAATAACCCACNCTCGATAATTGAAGGCTTAGCGGGAGGGGTGACTCTATTCTGTAAGTCAAGAGAAAGCTTCTTTTGTGCATAAGTGTAAGACCCAAGCCCTTCANATCTTGGTTTAGCATCCTTCTTCGCCATAAGGTAGTGGAGAGCAGCATGATCGGTGTAGACTATTACTTTGGAGCCCAACAAATAGGCCCAAAATTGTTAAAAAGCGTAGACAATAGCAAGCAGTTCTTGATCCATCACAGTGTAATTCATTTGTGCACCATTGAGTGTCTTGCTTGCATTGTAGACAGGGTGAAGAATCTTGTTATGCCACTGACCAAGTACCACTCCAATAGCTACACCACTGGCATCACACATGAGTTCAAATGGAAGAAACCAATCGGGTGTGACAATAATAGGTGTCGTGGTGAGCCTTGCTTTCAATTCCTCAAAAGCTTTGAGGCACTTCTTATCGAAATCAAACTTTGCATACTTTTCAAGGAGCTTGCACATGAGACTTGTAATTTTTGAGAAGTCTTTGATAAATCGCCTATAAAAACCGGCATGCCCCAAAAAGATCCGAACGCCTTTTACCAAAGTGGGCGGAGGAAGCTTGGAAATGATCTCGATCTTTGCCCGATCAACCTCTATGCCTTTCTTGGAAATTTTGTGGCCCAGAACAATACCCTCGTCCACCATATAGTGACATTTTCCCCAATTTAGCACAAGGTTAGTTTCCTCACATCTTTTGAGCACTTGCCTAAGGTTGTCAAGGCAATGCTCAAAGAAATCACCAACTACAGAAAGGTCATCCATAAACACCTCTAAGAAATCCTCCAGCATGTCCGAGAAGATTGACATCATGCACCGTTGAAAGGTAGCCGGGGCATTGCATATCCCAAATGGCATTTGGCTAAAGGCAAAGGTCCCATACGGGCATGAGAATGTTGTATTCTCTTGATCCTCTAAGGCGATGTGGATTTGGTTGTAGCCAGAATAACCATTCAAAAAGCAATAAAATGACATTCCCGCTAGACGATCAAGCATTTGATCAATAAAAGGCATAGGTAAATGGTCTTTCCAAGTAGCACTATTGAGCTTCTGGTAGTCCATGAAAACTCTCCATTCAGTCACCGTCCTCATTGTGATGAGTTCATTTTTGTCATTTTGAATCACAGTCATGCCTTTTTTCTTGAGCACACATTGCACCGGACTCACCCAAGGACTATCGGCAATGGGGTAGACAACCCCGACGTCCAATCATTTTATGATTTCTTTCTTCACTACCTCTTGCATGGGAGGGTTAAACCATCTTTGATCCTCCACGCTAGGTTTGCTCTCTTGCTGCAATTGTATTTTGTGATCACAAATTCCGGCGAGAATCCCTCGGATATCCACTATAGTCCACCCAATGTCCTGTCTGTGCTCCATCAAGGTGTTCAATAAGTTTTCAGCATGCACATCATTAAACAAAGAATAAACAATTACATGTAGAGTTTCATTAAAGCCAAGAAATTTATACCTTAAGTGCAGTTGAAGTGGCTTGAGCTCAGGTTGTGGTGGCTCGATAATTGAAGGCTTAGCGGGAGGGGTGACTCTATTCTGTAAGTCAAGAGAAAGCTTCTTTTGTGCATAAGTGTAAGACCCAAGCCCTTCAAATGCATACACCGATTCCATGTATCCTTCCATGTCTTCACCATCAAAATTCACCAAAATAGCCGCCAATGCCTCACCAAGGCATTACTCTTCCATCTTCACCTTGACTGCATCCTCTACCTCATCAACAACATCAATGACTGAGATACTTTAGTATGCATGTGGCAATTTCATACCCTTACTCGCTTTAAAAGTAACCTCTTCGTCATTAACTCGGAACTTGATCTCATTTCGTTTTGAATCCATGAGTGCTCTCCCGGTAGCAAGGAATGGTCTCCCCAAGATTATAGGGGTTTCTTTATCAACAACACAATCGAGGATATCAAAGTCGGTAGGGAGGAGAAACTTCCCCACTTTCTCAAGAACATCATCAACAATTCCCACCGGTTATTTTATTGAACAGTCGGCCATTTGCAACCTCATACTTGTAGGACTAGGCATACCTAATCCTAATTTCTTGTAAATATCAAGGGATATTATGTTGATGCTAGCCCCATTATCACAAAGGGCTCGTGCAAAATAGTGCAACCCAATGGTGCATGGAATGGTGAAGGCTCCCGGGTCCTCTTTCTTTTGGACGGTGGTTGTTGTAATGATGGAACTAACTCGGTGAGTCACATTCACCGCTTCATTCTTGGTGGCTCTCTTTTTAGTGATCAAATCCTTCAATTACTTAGCAAACCGCAACATCTCTTTAAATGCTTCCACAAATGGAATGTTCACCGATAATTTCTTGAGAATGTCATTAAACGTTTTGAGTTTGTTATCATCAACCTTCCTAGCAAGTCTTTTATGGAAAAGAGGAGGAGGCCTAGGAATCGGTGCTAGAGTTTTTGGTGCCTCTATTACCTTTTTCTTAACCTCTTCATGGTTCACTTCTTAAATTTTCACCTTCTTCGGGAGTCTTTCAACTTCAACAACAATTGGCACCTCAACTTGTGCCTCAACTTCATGTTTAGTATCTTCCACTTCTACCACTTGTTCATTCTCTCCTTGAAGTATTTTCCCACTTCGAGTTGTGATGGACATAAAATGAGAAGTCGGACCACTCCCACTACCTTTTGAGTTTGCAATTGTGTCACTTGGGAGCGTGCCTTTCTGCATTAGATTTTGCTCTCTTGAGAGGTCTCTCATTTGCATCTCCAATTTTTTAATAAATGCGGTGTGAGAACCCACAAGCTTCATTGAAGTGTCAAATCTTTCTTGATTTTGCAATACTCGTTCAAGCATGTTTTCCAACTTGGACTCACTTGAAGAACATTCCTTCCAATGCGGAGAGTTAGAATATTGCCCCTTTGGTGGAACATAGGGGTTTGAACTCCGATTTGAAAAATTATTGTTGTGGTTGCCCCAATTTCCTTGATTTGAACTACCTTGGTCGTTTCCCCACTGTTGGTTGCCTTGCCCTTGCGGGTTAGACCTCCAATGGTTTTAGTGCCCTGAACCTTGGTAGGGTTGTCTTTGATATCTTCATTGAGAGTTGTTGACATAATTTGCTTCTTCGTAATCCTCATTTGACATGGGTTGCACATCTTCCACAACATTCACCTTTTTTGTTTGGCTTTCAGTGAACATTTTCGTCAACATATTGATGTTGGTGGCAAGCCCGTCAATTACTTGATCTCTTTCTTGGTTCTCCTTAATCATGTTGGTCAAGGAATGAGTACCATATGCAATTCCACCCGTGGTGTCTTCCGAGTGCCAAGCTTGGTTATGTTCTGCCATCTTGTCACGGATTTGTGTGACCCTTGCAAATGTTTTATCCACAAAGGATCCATCCGCTGCATTGTTTGCTATGGATTGGTTCATAGGATCCAAGCGCATGCAAAACGTCTCCAACAAAATATTATCCGGAAAACGACCTTATCAAGTATAACTTGAATCTATCATATGCTTCATGTAGATGCTCTCCCGGTAATTGCTTGTGGAAGAAAAATTTATCCTGGAGTTCGGACTTCTTGCTTTGCAGAAACCATTTTGCTAGGAAAACTTGGACAAGTTTAGGCCAGGTATGGACGGAATTAGGAGGTAGATTTGGATCCACTGTCTTGCCTCTCCAGCTAGAGAGTACTTCAACACCATCAACCTTAGGGCATCATCTGAGACATGATTCTGCTTGTGCATCGCACACACACCAAAAATATTTCTGAGATGTTGTGTCGGATCATCATCTGTGGAATTTCGAAAAAACCCCTCTTCCTTGAGTATTAGGATTAGATTGTGTTCCACTTTTAAGGTGGAAGCATCAACTATTGGAGGGACAATGGCATTTGTATCCTCAATATACTCATCTATATTCGCAAAACTATTCTCTTCTTTTGGCTCACCCATGTTTACCTAATGACACCAAGCAAGGAGAGCAAAATGTGATGAAATAGAAGAAGACGTAAAGTAAAGAACACACTATTTAGAAATTTCAAAACCATATTCCCCAGAAACGGCGCTAAAATTTATACACTCAAATTACACCTAAATAAATGGTGTAAGGCGGTCGATGTCAAATATAATAACTCAAATAGGTTGGGGTCGAATCCCACAAGGAATAGGTGTGAAAAAATTACTTGAGTAGTGTAAAAATTGACTTAAGTCGTAATCCTACTCCGTTAGTTTAAAAACAGAGTGTTGTGATTGTAATTATTATCCGGAAACTATTTTGTTACGAGAATGTAATTAATTCAATGGAATGTAATTCTATCGGTGTTTATATGATATATTTCTAATGGAAGGTCCTTTATATGCAAATGGTTCCTAAATGACTACCCAATATTTCCCAATAATTAGGTAGTATTTTTTCTTTATGATTTTCCCAAATATAAAAGAGTTACAGTTAAGAACAACCAATATTTCCCAAATAGAACCCACTTATTTCTAAGTGATTCTATTAGACAAGGTTTAAAGCCTTGAGTTTTTGCTATTCAATTC
>AWOL01S0009216.1:40348-51185 GCA_000715115.1 Nicotiana otophora | reverse complement strand
GTGAGAAATGAATAGATATCAACCAACCTATATATATATATTCAATGGTAAACACCCATTAACATTACACCCATTTAGGGTCCACAACCTTAGTATTTAAAACTAGCTACTCATACTAGAATCCAAGAACAAAGTAATAAATAAAGTCATAAAGCTTACAAAGATGGCAAGAATCTCTCTTCAAAAGCTTCCAAAATAATGGTGTATTCAATGCTCTAAGTGTAGCCTCTTTTCCAGACAAGATGTCCCACAAAACCCCTAGTTTTTCTATTTATAATGGGCTAAAAGTTGAGGTCAAAAAGTGACAAAAATGCCCTGCAGGTCAAGTATGCGATCTCGCAGACAGCCTTCGCGGTCCGCATATCTTCACTTTCCTTCGCAGAGTTGGTTGCCCAGATCTCCAGTGTTCCGTCACATATCCCTGTAGGTCAATTACGCGAGAGAATAGAATAATATAAATTTAGTTCTCGGAATCAAAAAATTCGCACGACAGAATAAAAGAAGGTGAAATTTTCCTAAGGGTTCGACAGCCTCTCGCAGATAAGTACAGACATCTCCGTACCGATCCACAAGATTCCACTAAACCTGATCATGGCTCGTGAGACCTATGTAACCTAGGCTCTGATACCAACTTGTCACGACCAAAACTATCACCCGTCGTGATGGTGCCTATCTCAATAATAGTCAAGCCGACAACATCAATAACCCACGATTTCCTTTAAGTTTAAAAATATAATATTTAATGTCAATACAAAAATCTCATTAATATCGACATAAAACACTCCCAAAACCTAGTGTCACTGACTACATAAACATTTATACATTTCAAGTCTGGAAAACACTGTCTATAATTACCTGAGACCAAATACAATAAACAAAAGGATAGGAAAGGAGAGACAAGGTCTGCGAAACATGGAAGCTACCTATGAATCTCTGAAAAATCAACTGTGGGAAAGAGTCAACACCCACTACGTCCGGGATCACCTGGATCTGCACATGAAGTGCAGGGTGTAGTATGAGTACAACCAACTCAGTAAGTAACAATAATAAATAAAGAACTGAAAGTACTGACGAGCTTCACGGCTAAGTCCAAATACAATACTTCCCAACATAAAAAGGTAGGCATGCTTTCAAGTTCAACATTTAAAACCCCACAGTTATTTCATATCAAATTTGACTAAAACTGAAATTATGTCTTTTAGAGTTTTCCAAAACAATGATATATGACAGTTGAAATGCAGCAATAATGGAATCAATGCATCCTCTCAAAGTAATAGTCACTCACTCCTCCCATTAACTCTAACCTCATAGTCATTCTTTCCTCATAATCACTCATTCCTATCAGTCACTCAGCACTCGACACTCGTATTCAGTAGGTACTTGCGCTCATTGGGTGTGTGTAAAGACTCCGGAGGGGCTTCTTCAGCCCAAGCGCTATAACAAGCCAATCATGGCATAAATCAATTAAACATGTTGCGGCGTGCAACCCGATCCCATAAATATCCTCAAAATTAGGCCCTCGGCCTCACTCAGTCATCAACCTCGTCTGTCTCTCGGGCTCTCAGAAATCATGATAAGCAGCCCAACAACAATGATACGATGCATCAATAATGAATAAGAGAGACTGAGGTAAAAATGTGGAAATAAAACTGTGACTGAGTGCAAAACATCAATTTAGCAGATAATTCCACAAGTGCATGACCTATGTGGGTCCCAACAGTGTAAACATAGGATTTAAACATGATTTTTAGATCAATTTCTCCAATATATGGAAAAATGTACGAATATCAACAAATTATTCAACTACACAGTTCCATTGAATTGACCAAGTCACAAGTCCTATAGTGCATGCCCACACGCCTGTCACCTAGCATGTGCGTCACCTCAAAACCAGTCACATAACACATAATCCGAGGTTTTATACCCTCAGGATGAAATTTAGAACTGTTACTTACCTCAATCCATGTAATTCTTTATTCTGCAATGCCTTTGCCTCGCAAATTGGCTTCTGAATACCTCGAATCTAGCCACAAATAATTTTCCAACAAAAATCTAAAATTTAACATAAAACTCGCCCGTGGGGCTCACATCTCGGAACCCAACAAAAATTACAAAATCCGTAAAGACCATGCAGGCACGAGTCTAACCATACCAATTTTACCAAAATCCGACCTCAACTCAACCACCAAATCCTCAAATCTTATTTTCAAATCCCTAAGTTCAAACCCCCGATTTACATCTCAAAAATATGTAATCTAGCCGGATTATTCTATGATAATTTAACATTATGGAGTAGAAATGATTGCAAGTGACTTACGTCAAGATTTCCCGTGATGTTTCACTCAACAATTGCCTTACCCGCTTTTGGTAATGTCAAAAATCACAAAATTCCTCGGACCCTTCTGTTTTGTACACTTCCTTGTGCTTTCACACATGCGTCTCATTAAGACGCTTCTCCGGTTCCCTCTTCTACGACCAAGATTTCGCTTCTGGCTAATTGCTCTTCTGCAGAGCTTTATCCGCATCTACGGACACGCTTCTGCGGTCTTGCCCAGCTCCCCTCACCTCCGCTTCTGCGACTTTTGAGTCGCTTCTGCGAGTTTCAATCCACTTATGCGGACCTTGTGCACCTGTGATGTCCATTGCACTTATGTGTGCTCGCACCTGCGAGCCAAATTCCGCAGATGTGATTGCACCAGAAGGAAGAAACTTCAGTTTTTCATCGAAATCCGATTTTTACCCGTTAACCACCCGAAACTCACTCGAGGCCCCCGTGACCTCAACCAAATATACCAACAAGTTCCAAAATATTATAAAAACTTAGTCGAGTCTTTAAATCACATCAAACAATGTAAAAAACACAAATCACACATAGATTCAAGCCTAATGAACTTTGAAAACTTACAATTTCTACAAACGATGCCGGAAATTATCAAATCACGGCTGATTGACCTCAGATTTTGCACACAATTCATGAATGACATAACGGACCTATTCAAATTTACAGAGTCTGATTTCGACACCGATATCAAAAAGTCAAGCCCCGGTGAAACTTCCCAATAAATTTGACTTTCGCCATTTCAAGCCTACTTCTACTACGGACCTCCAAATAATTTTCCGGACACGCTCCGTAGTCCAAAATCATCATACAGAGCTATTGGAATCATCAAAATTCGAATCCGAGGTCATTTACACATAAGTCAATATCCGGTCAACTTTTCCTACTTAAGTTTTCAATTATGAGACTAAGTGTCTCATTTCACTCCAAAATCCTTTAGGACCCGAACCAACTAATCCAGTAAGCCATAAAATAACTGTAAAGTATAAATTGAGCAGTAAATAGGGAAACGGGGTTATAATACTCAAAATGACCTGTCAGGTCGTTACACCTAACCTCGGGTTGAAAGTAGTGACAAACTCGGAAGAAGGTCAGTGTCCGACAGCAGTAATCAAGAATGAGGCAGGATGTGATAATGTCATTAATAATAAATAACTCAAACGGTTCATATTTAGCTCGATCACAAATACAGGAAACCTAAACATGCTTTACAAGGATACAATTAAAGTCCAAATCTTTCACGGAATCACAAAACTATGAGTTTATCAAAAATGTGATTTTTCCACACGTTCAACTATAGATAAGCCTATTCCTAGTTAGCATGAGGTAAATACATCTACATACCAACATGTCAATATACATGCCAAATAATCAAATGTCCTATTACCGTCTAGCGTGAGGAATATGCATCTCTACACCCATATGTCAAATGTACATGCCAAGTAATAATTTCATCGAGATATAATCAAATACACAATCTTAGCACGCTTCAGGTGCGACGGGTGCTTGGCATCAATGACTCAAATACCCCACTTAATAACACACAATCACTCAGCACCGACGGGTGCTTGGCATCAATGTCTCTCACGAAAGCATGTGTAATATCAATGTGCATGTGCCCACTACTGGCATGTCAATCTCCGGAGGGGCGGATCCATCTAAGCACTAATCAAAATCACATAGCCCAATCACGGGATCTGGTGCACGGCCTCACAACTAGTGGCACCCAGCCAAATATGGGGCCTATCATATGCACAACCTCAATATTAATAAAACTATTGCAGCATGAATCACAATCCAACTTGACTCAAAACACGGCTCTACGGCACACATCAATCAATAATCGACTCAAGTCTCCATATGTCAACATTCACACAGAAACATGATCCAATAATATAACATGCAAGGACACCATAACATGTGAGATAGTGTCACGCCCTGAACCTGGGGGCGAGACCGGCACCGGGGTCGGCATCCGGTGCCTCACCTATCCTTGTGTACCAACTTGCGAATAAGAGACTCTAAAAATATAATGTAATTCTTTGGCCATGGGCCACATTGTAAGATAATTTGTGAACGCTGACAAAACATAAATATAAACTCGGCCGACAAGGCCGACATAACTAATACAGCCGGCAAACCAACAAAATATTCTAGAGTGCACCATCTGGGTGTCTCAGAATGAGATTTATTAGCACGTTTGCAATATCCTTTGAAAATGTCAACTAACACAAACAATCCATCCACCATTTTGGGTCACTCTAACCCCAGCCGGATCCTCATATCTCGTCCTTTTCTTAACTACACCTGTTAGACTTCATAGGGAATAACTGAGGTGGGTGTGGCCAATTATACATACCTCTGTTACTGTTGAAGGTAACTCACAATGCCTATATTGTTTTGCCTGAGTCGAAAATGCCGATAATCTTCATTAACTGGTACCTCGTACCCTTCTCATCTTGCTCCTTTTACTTGTTGAAGCTTGTATCTACCTTATGACTCTCTCATTGCCTGTCACCATAGAGGTGGATATATATTCTTTCCTTAAGGTTCCTTATCGACAAGCTTACACGTCTTAGCACACACATGATCTAATGAAGACCTTACATTTACTCATCATAAGCATCATGCAAAATCTAGTTCCTCTAACTCAACTCTCCCACAACCACATGCAATCTCTTACCAACTGTGTTTTGATTATAGGTATCATCTTATTACGAGTAACATAGAGTTTAGGAGTTTGAATTCTTAAAACGGAGCTCTACCACACAATCTAGAGTAAAAAGAAACAGTGACAATCCTAAATGCCCTGTAGCCTCCTGCTTATAAGTGTGGTGCACGACACACCCATAAACAAGAATCTACTAGACACGGCTTGTAGACTACCTAGGACAGAACTGCTCTAATACCACTTTTGTCACGCCCTGAACCTGGGAGACGAGACCAGCACCCGGTGCCTCACCTATCCTTGTGTACCAACTTACGACTAAGGGACACTAAACATATAATGTCATACTTTGTCCATGGGCCACATTGCAAGACAATTTGCGAGCGCTGACAAAACATCAATATAAATCTGGGCCGACAAGGCTGACATAACTACTACAGCTGGCAAACCAACAAAATATACATACAAGGCTTACAAGCCCAACATACGGCATTAACTGACAGGATATATCTATAAGTCTCTAGTGATGGATGTACTATGATCGGAGCAGGGCCCCGACCTATCCATAACATATATATACATATATACACAAGATGTACATAAAACTCTAGACCTGGCAACTCCGAAGGACGCAGCGCTTACCGATCAAGCTCAACTCGGGCAACACCTACTGAGGAGGTCTACTTATCTGTCTGTCTCAACTTGCATGCATGAAATGCAGCGTCTCAAGCAAAAGGGATATCGGTAGAAAATAATGTACCGAGTATGTAAGGCAACAAATTAACTTAAAGCGAAAGCTGAAATGATAATATAATAACTAAAAGTAACTGGGAGTCAAATATAATCTGAGGATATGCTTACCTACTGATACTGACTCGATTCTCTCAATATAGTAAGTAAAATATTTGTCCAACCCTATAATAACTTATCTTCCGTAGTAGGCTCACTCATAGGTGCTCGGCCATACTAGGCTCTGTATCTTGGCCAACTAGGCTCGCTCATAGGCATTCGGCCATAGTAGGATCGGTATATAACTTACCATCTGATCCGAGGTTGCCCAATAGGGGCCTGCCCATCAATTATAGCTTGATGGTAATAATGCTAGGCTCTGTATCTTGGCCAACTGGGCTCGCTCATAGGCATTCGGCCATAGGAGGATTGGTATATAACTTACCATATGATCAGAGGTTTCCCAATAGGGGCCTGCCCATCGATTATAGGTCGATGGTAATGAAAATACTGCAATACTGTATATATGGGCTCTCTGCTCTCTTGACTGAAGAAGACAATACTCAAATAAATGTGAATTCCCGATAAGGAGAATAATGTAATTTATAAGACTAGGATAATGTATATACATTCGAGAGTATGAACTTCTCTTTATGCCTCGTTATCAAACACATGTAATTACGAGATCAATGCAAAATGAAGGAAGGGCTTAGCCTTACCATACCTAGGCCGATTTTCTTGACAATCATTCCAACACACATCAATAGCGACTACATGTGACGTAGAATCGAAGTAGGGGAAAATCCATATGATATTCTTGAGAAAGATTACACCGTACTTCCTTAGAATTGCAAAATCTCACGTTACAGCTCCGACCATTGTAAATCACGTTTGCTGTTTCTCTGAAACATGATGCTGTCTCTTCTAATCTTAAGGGTGGTTAAGCAAACATTAGCTTGCATTGTCAAAGTGAATATATTTGTACAATTCATGTTCATAAGGCTAAAGAAAATGTTAACCTCGTTATGTACTCTAACAATGTGACACCTTGCTACACCTTATATGAGTCACTTAGTGGCTTTGTTAACCACTTCATGGGCTTCCACGTTGGTGGTAAGATCCATCAAGCTTATCCAATTCTAATTAATTGTTAATTTATTAATCTCCCACTAACCAATAATTAACCAATTACCCACATATTTAAGAATTATCTCAGATTACTTAAAATACTACTTACTTTTAACAAACCTTATACACCTTATTATCATGGTCACATGGTACCTTGTATGGCATTAGTCCATAAATGTCGGGTATTATAGCTCGGACCTTATTTTACCCCAAATTGCCAAACTTCGACAAAACTTATTTTCTTCGATTCGCTTACCCTCTCACCATCACGAATTTACTTATCACTTATTTAAATTAGCATAATACTTATAAACTCAAAATAATGTTCTTCACGAACTTACGTCGATTAGCCTACAGCGAACCTTTAACGTACAAAAATACGGAATATAACATCTCATTTTCGAGCTTTCATCAATTTTCTTACGGCGTACTTTCATGTCCGAAAACATGGGGTGTAACATTATTCCCCCCTTTGGAACATTCGTCCTCAAATGTTTATTGATGCACTTATCATTATTATAACCTATAGCTCTTGCGAAAACTTTAGTACTCTCCTTGTCATCTAGGCAACTGTTTTGTGAATAAATCCAAAGGCCGGGGCATTCCCCCCTTTAGGCCTCTTTCTCACATCACGACTTGTGGTCGAAATTCTTCAAATTTCATAACTATTGCTACCTTCTATCATGCAGCCTGTACCACTTTTTCCTTGTGTGTGCTCCTATGCAACTCTTTCCTCCAGCATTTTCCTCCTGGTTTTAGCCACTCTTTAGGCCTTACTTGGTAAACATATACAGAGCTTGTAAATATCCCAATGTGATTCACCTTACGTGGGTAGTTTAATCTTGTACGATTCATAAAATTTCCCTTTTTTTTCTTCTAATCATTATTCAATTGAAGGCCCAAACTTCATCCTTCATCTATCACAATTACACCCTCATTCTACTACCAGGGTAGCATTCCATCTCTTCTAAATGCTACTAGTCTTAGACTCCTTGGAGTTCATTCAGGCTATACAGAGCTTTCTATAACTCAGAGAGACAATTATCTCTCTTGATTGCATGGGCTTAATCCTGAGGACTTATACATTTCTTGTCACCTCCTCACTCGCCCTTTCTTATCCTTACTCCTATCATAAAACCTTGTCGCTTTACTATAATTTAGCTTGTGACCTATACGCATCTATTTATGTTACTCGCAACCGCCCTTCAACTTGCTTGCAGCATAGATTTTCTTATGTTATTATGGAACATCAAGCGAGACATCACATCGTCTCTAACTCTTCTTTAATCTCTTGGCTAGATCTCTCGGTACCTAGAAATCATAGGCTGGAAGATATGCAACTGACGATGCCGCTATTAGTCCTGAATATTGAATCCCCGTGCTTCTAGCCCTCTATTTGTAGTATGGATTATCCAAAACCTTATGCACTTGAGTATCTCATACGTTGTTGGCCTTTGCCTTACATACCTTAAAATCTCGCATCACATGTTCTATCTCTTTCATGACCTCCCTTCCACATAGTATAATTCATATCCACAACTTGAAGTTTTATTATACTACATGCACCTCTGGTGCATTCACAATCAGATGGGAGCTTCATACTGACTTCTTATGAGGCTGGTACTCTTCTAACTGGCTTTACCGCAGAGCCGTTATAGAATATGGCTACTGTACTATCTATCCTGCACCTCTGATATTAAGAGTGACTCTGCAATGTTCTTAATCATGATTTCTATAATTTTCTAGGTCCAACAATCAGACTCCTGATTTACTTAGTTGATGTAAGTATTTAGTTTACTCTTCTTTCTGATCAACTTTTATGTAGTCTTAAGCTATCCTCTAATCTGCGGCTCATGTTATTAGTTATTACCTTTAGCCTTTCATAGGCGCTATGGAATATCCATGATAAGATCCTTTAATAATTCAATCCTTTGTTTATGACCCGCACTCAATTCTTCCTTTTAACTTATACCAGATACTTTTACGGTTGTATGGCTGTCAACATATATGCTGCTTGGATAATACTCCGAACTCTTAAGTGTGTCCATACCGTTACCAACTCTGGATCATTGATCGAATAATTCCTTTCGTTCCATCTTCGTTTTCTTTAAACGTAAGCTATTACTTTTCCTGGTCTTTCTGCCCCCTTGTTGCGTGCATACTTAGCTTATCTTAGTGTCCACACATATTGGAATTCCATATAACTCATATGATCGCAAATATCACTTCTGATTTTTCTCCCCGTTCATTAGTCACGGTAGGTGCCACCTTCTTATGGAGTGCATACAATGTTGTTGTGAGACTGTTGTTACATGGCCATTTCTTATTTAGGTCACTGTGCTTAGGTTGAAGACTTATTACTTATTTCCTCAGCTAGTCTTTCATTGTAGTACTTAGGGAGGACCCTCTGATTCTTGCAAGGCTGCGAGCTTATTACCTTGTTTATCCGGCAGAATTTTTAATGTTCTTTCTTACTTGTAATTAACCTTACTTACTTACCTTCATGCCCCTGTGCTCGTAGGATTTCTTCTGAGCTGATATTTTGATTGTCTTCCCAGTGGTACTCTCTTTATCTCCATAACACTCATACGGTACCTTTACTACCCCAACTCCAATCTTAATATTTCTCAAGGTTACGATGTCATATTTGTGAGACTGAATGCCTTATGTTGGGGTTGACTATGTTTATCTTGCACGATCTGTTGATTTGTCTATATCCTCTTGTCTAGCCATAACTAGGCTTTTCCTGAATCAACTATTGACTACTCGTTGGCCTATTCTCATCCGCGTAATCATTCTTGGGTTATTTCTTTTGTCTTAACTTACATCTCATGCTGGCTCCTTATTTATCAAAAACATCCCAGGCCGGAATCCTTACTTCCTCTCCTTGACGTCATGCTTGCATAATGTTTTGGAGTCGTAGCATATCCATAGGATTCGAATAAGTGCAATCTNCGGCTCATGTTATTAGTTATTACCTTTAGCCTTTCATAGGCGCTATGGAATATCCATGATAAGATCCTTTAATAATTCAATCCTTTGTTTATGACCCGCACTCAATTCTTCCTTTTTACTTATACCAAATACTTTTACGGTTGTATGGCTGTCAACATATATGCTGCTTGGATAATACTCCGAACTCTTAAGTGTGTCCATACCGTTACCAACTCTGGATCATTGATCGAATAATTCCTTTCGTTCCATCTTCGTTTTCTTTAAACGTAAGCTATTACTTTTCCTGGTCTTTCTGCCCCCTTGTTGCGTGCATACTTAGCTTATCTTAGTGTCCACACATATTGGAATTCCATATAACTCATATGATCGCAAATATCACTTCTGATTTTTCTCCCCGTTCATTAGTCACGGTAGGTGCCACCTTCTTATGGAGTGCATACAATGTTGTTGTGAGACTGTTGTTACATGGCCATTTCTTATTTAGGTCACTGTGCTTAGGTTGAAGACTTATTACTTATTTCCTCAGCTAGTCTTTCATTGTAGTACTTAGGGAGGACCCTCTGATTCTTGCAAGGCTGCGAGCTTATTACCTTGTTTATCCGGCAGAATTTTTAATGTTCTTTCTTACTTGTAATTAACCTTACTTACTTACCTTCATGCCCCTGTGCTCGTAGGATTTCTTCTGAGCTGATATTTTGATTGTCTTCCCAGTGGTACTCTCTTTATCTCCATAACACTCATACGGTACCTTTACTACCCCAACTCCAATCTTAATATTTCTCAAGGTTACGATGTCATATTTGTGAGACTGAATGCCTTATGTTGGGGTTGACTATGTTTATCTTGCACGATCTGTTGATTTGTCTATATCCTCTTGTCTAGCCATAACTAGGCTTTTCCTGAATCAACTATTGACTACTCGTTGGCCTATTCTCATCCGCGTAATCATTCTTGGGTTATTTCTTTTGTCTTAACTTACATCTCATGCTGGCTCCTTATTTATCAAAAACATCCCAGGC
>AWOL01S0009216.1:18671-28715 GCA_000715115.1 Nicotiana otophora | reverse complement strand
GGTGCCTCACCTATCCTTGTGTACCAACTTACGACTAAGGGACACTGAACATATAATGTCATACTTTGGCCATGGGCCACATTGCAAGACAATTTGCGAGCGCTGACAAAACATCAATATAAATCTGGGCCGACAAGGCTGACATAACTACTACAGGTGGCAAACCAACAAAATATACATACAAGGCTTACAAGCACAACATATTGCATTAACTGACAGGATATGTCTACAAGCCTCTAGTGATGGATGTACTATGATCAGAGCAGGGCCCCGGCCTATCCATAACATATATATACATATATACATGAGATGTACATAAAACTCTAGACCCAGCAACTCCAAAGGATGCGGAGATTACCGATCAAGCTGAACTCGAGCACCACCTACTGAGGAGGTCTACTCGTCTGTCTGTCTGAGCCTGCACTCATGCAATGCAGCATCCCCGGCAAAAGGGACGTCAGTACAAAATAATGTACCGAGTATGTATGGCAACATATACACTCAAAGCTGAAACAGAATGGATAATATAATAACTGAATGTAACTGGTAGTCAAAGATAATTTGAAGATATGCTTACCTGTTGATACTGACTCAATTCTCTCAATATAGTAAGTAAAATAGTTGTTCGGCCCTATAAGGCTCGGTATATATATAACTGCTTTGCCATAGTAGGCTCGCACATAGGTGCTCGGCCATACTAGGCTATGTATCTCGGCCAACTGGGCTCGCTCATAGGCGCTTGGCCACAGTAGGCTCGGTATATAACTTACCATCTGATCAGAGGTTGCCCAATAGGGACCTGCCCATCGATTATAGGTCGATGGTAATGCAAATACTGCAATACTATATATATAGGCTCTCTTGACTGAAGAAGACAATACTCAAATAAATGTGAATTCCCGATAAGGAGAATAATGTAATTTATAAGACTAGGATAATGTATATAAATTCGAGAGTATGAACTTCTCTTTATGCCTCGTTATCAAACACATGTAATTACGAGATCAATGCAAAATAAAGGAAGGGCTTAGCCTTACCATACCTAGGCCGATTTTCTTGACAATCATTCCAACACACGTCAATAGCGACTACATGTGACGGCGAATCGAAGTAGGGGAAAATCCATATGATATTCTTGAGAAATATTGCACCGTACTGCCTTAGAATTGCAAAATCTCACGTTACAGCTCCGACCATTGTAAATCACGTTTGTTATTTCTCTGAAACGTGATGTTGTCTCTTCTAATCTTAAGGGGGGGGGGGAGCAAACATTAGCTTGCATTGTTAAAGTGAATATATTTGTGCAATTCACGTTGAGAAGGGTAACGAAAATGTTAACCTCGTTATGTACTCTAATAATGTGACACCTTGCTACACCTTATATGAGTCACTTAGTGGCTTTGTTAACCACTTCATGGGCTACCACGTTGGTGGTAAGATCCATCTAGCTTATCCAATTCTAATTTATTGTTAATGTATTAATCTCCCACTAACCAATAATTAACCAATTACCCACATATTTAAGAATTATCTCAAATTACTTAAAATACTACATACTTTTAACACACATTACTATCATGGTCATGTGGTACCTTGTATGGCACTAGTCCATAAATTTCGGGTATTATAGCTCGAACCATATTTTACCCCAAATTGCCAAACTTCGACGAAACTTATTTTATTTGATTCACTTACCCTCACACCTTCATGAATTTACTTATCACTTGTTTGAAATAGCATAATAATTATAATCTCAAAATAATTTCCTTCCCGAACTTACGTCGATTAGCCTACGACGAAACTTTAACGTACGAAAATGCGGAATGTAACATCTCATTTCCGAGCTTTCATCAATTTACCTATGGTGTATTGTCAGGTACAAAAACATGGGGTGTAACAGATAGCATATCTAAAATGCATAAAGAAAAAGATATAGCATGCAGATGTAACTATCATGACTGTACAGTATGACTACGGCTCTAGGCAACTAGCTCAACATGGCGAAAATAGCCCTATCATATCTCAAACAGTTAGGCAGGTAGCCTATACATGAATTATATCATGAATAATATCTCACGTAGCCATATAAATGGAGAAAACATGATATCAAAGAAGCATCATAGCAATACAAGGCACATATTAGCCTAAGAACTATCTTGATCGTGAATACCTCGAAGCATGCACACGCACCCATTACCTAGCACGTGTGTCACCCCTAACCCATCTCAAATATGATAGTTCTCAGGGATATTTACCCTCAAATCCATGTTTAGATATATTACTTAAATGTAACAAGAAAAATCAAATATCGAGCAAGCCAAATAATACTCTAGAAATGCCATCCCTTGCAAATCAACCTCCGAATGGCTAGAAACTAGCAAAAAGTAACTCAAAACATCAAATAACAACATAGGAAACAAACAAACGAAAAAGGTCGAATCATTAATCTATTGCTCAAAGTCAACCAAAAAGTCAACCCGGACTCGTACCTCGGAACCCCGTAAAACTCACAAATTTTGACAACCCATTTGAATACGAGTCAAACCATACTAATTTCACTCAATTTCGACTATGAATCGATGTTAAAAACTAAATAATTCACTTTAGAAAAGTTAAGATAAAAGCCCCAAATTTCTCTTTCTCTTTAAGAATTATCAATCAAATGCCAAAATTGTAGATAGAATCATGTAATATAATCAAAATGAAGTAAAATATAATTACCCCAATCCATGTGGTGATAATTCTCTCCAAAATCGCCCAAAACCCAAGTTCCAAATCTCCAAATGTGATAAAGTTGAATAAACCTCAAACTAAATATAACCTGCCAGGGAAGTCGCATCTATGACTGAATACCCGCTTCCACTGACGTGCATATGCTCCCTAAAACCCCTCATGTGAAGATGCCCCAATTCAGCACTTGACGCATCTGCAACAACAAATCCGCTTCTGCATCAGGGGGCCGCTCTTCCATGTCTGCAGATGCGGCCAGGTCCCCGTACTTTCGCCATCTCACCCTCTAGCCCATATTCGCTTTTGTGATAAAATGTCCGCATCTGTGGACTCGTATGTACGCCCAAACTTTCGCAGATGCAGAAACACCAACACTAGAAATCTTTTCAGTAGTGCAACATTAGAAACAATGATCTGAAACCACCCCGAAACTCCAACGACCTTCTCGGGACCCCTTCCGAACATGCCACAAGTCCCAAAATATAACACGGTCCTACTCAAGTCCCTAAATCATATATAATAAAATCGACATCACGAATCAAACCCCAAATCAAACTCAATGAACTTTTGAGCTTTCAACTTCCAAAACTCATACCGAACCATATCAAATCAACTCGGAATGACCATAAATTTTACGCACAAGTTCTAAATGACATAACAAACGTACCAACTCTTAGAACAATAATCTGAACCTAATAACATCAATGTCAACTCCGGGTCAAAGCTATTAACTTTCCAAACCTTCAAATTGCCAACTTTACCCAAATATAATCGAAACCTTCTAGAAGTATCCAAATGCCAATCAGGGCATGCGTCCACATCCAAAATAACAATTCGGACCTAACAGAACCATCAAAACCCTAATCCAAAGTCAAATAAACAAATGTCAAACTTGGTCAACTCTTCAAACATAAAGTTTCCAAGTTGAGAATCATTTTTCCTAATCAATCTTGAATCACTCAAAAATAAAAATCGACCATACACGCAAGTCATAATAAATCATGTGAAGCTATACAAGACCTCAAACAACAAAATGAAATGTAAGTACTCAAAACGATCGACCGGGCCATTACACTTGCTGGTTTCGCATTTGCGAAGTGTTGGTCACATTTGCCAAATTCTCTAGGCTGGGAAGACTTCGCATTTGCAATCCCCGAGCCTTATTTATGGAGGTCGCATTTGTGAACCTCTGGTCATAAATACGAGATCTGTAATTGGGTTAATAGGTGAATTTCAGGACTTAGTCTCATTTTATCACAATTTGAGCTCTAATCTTGGTGGGAGGTAGTTTTTGGAGGGGATTTTCACACATAGCTATTGGGTAATTGTCTTTCACTCAATTTTGATATTATAGCTAGATTTCTAATTGATTTTTAACATCAAATCATTAGATTTGAAGGGAATTTTCATTATATTTTAAAAAATAAAAATTTGAGATTTGAGAGTAGATTGGGACTCAATTTTGAAAACCAATCACATATTTGAACTCGTGGGGTTATGGGTGGTAAATATCTACCGCCTCAACTCAGGTATGGAACTGGGTGGGCTCGGGCTTGACTTTTGTTGACTTTTCATGGATTGGGTAAAGACTGGGTCTTTATTATTTGGAATTGTTTCCTTTAGCATTGTTTGATATAATTGAGTCATGATTTTTATATATGTGAGCCGAGCAGAGGTTAATTTTTTAAGAAAAAGTATGTTTGGAGTATTAAATTGTGCTTTTTGAGGTAAGTGTCCTGCCTAACCTCGTATGGGAGAATACTTCTTGGGAGTTTGTGATATGTGAAAAATGACGTGTACACAAGGTGACGAGTATGTAAATGGATGCATGTGTGGTTTGCGACCAAATTACACTCTTGGGCTATTAATATACTTATGGAGATGTATTCTATATGAAACAAGCTTAACCGCTTTATGACTACATGATGATGATCGCTATGTTTGACTTAGCTATAGTCGTACTTTATTGTTCAAAACTTCTTTACACTTTTATGCCATTATCATGTCTTGGTGCACTTTGCTATTAAGCTTTGAAGCTTATGACTTGACGAAACTTTGGATATTGTTATTTTTGTGATATTGTGGCATATGTGGACATGTTGTACAGATTGATTGATATTGTGTGGAGTATAAGGGTCGTAAGATGCACATGTTGCGACATAAGGGAGGCATTTTATTGCGATACGCATATCGCGAGATAAGGGTGGCTTGTGTATGTGCGGTGACATAAGGGAGGCATATCATTATCATTCACATGTGAGGAAACAAAGGTGGTATTGTTAATTATGTTATGTGATGATGCAGGAGTGAGCGAACCCAGTCGAGCAAGCCTACGTTACCTCAACCTCTCATCATAATTCATGCATGATTTACCAAAACATAATTAGATCTTGACTTTCATATTGAATACATTTGGCTCAATGGCCTATAAATGTTTTTTTCTTTTTCTGTTCTGATGGGTACATAGCTTCATAAATATCTGTGAATATAAATACATGAGGAAAGTCAAAACTTAAGTACATTACCCACAATGTACACAGAACTTCTATGGCAATAGATACCTAAGTACATAAAACCAACTAAACTCGAATACCCACTGGGACGGTAGCCGGCTCACCATAATCTGCTGGGAAGAAGATCCCGATCAAAGAACCATACATCATGTAGAAGTACACATGCATCCATTAAATTATGTTGTGCCCCCGGCAAAAGGGACGTGAGTAGATGTGGAATTGTTCTCGCATGTAAGGCAAATAGAACATTACATGAAATTATGATAACTCAAATAAGAGGCATATGAAGTACATCAAAAACTATGAAACATCCCATAGATGCATATTTCAAGTCTCGTTATGCTCACATAATTTTAAACTTCTTTTAGGATTAACTGTTCCATATGAACAATGCATGGAATATATAATATAAGGTAATTGAAACAACATGTACAAACAAGGCCAACGAAAGTGGCACCTATTGTCTGCGTTAACAAAGCATCTCATATACCTATACATTTCATAGCCCGTTCATAGGAATTACACGCACCATACACCTATGTGTTTCATAGGCGGCTCATAGGATTCACATACACAATACACCTATGCGTTTTATAGACCGTTCATTGGACTTACATGCACAATACACCTATGTAATTCATAGACCGTTCATATGATCATAACACATAATTATGCACATGACCGTATATAAACCCAATGTGACATGACTAGCGCTACTTTAAAGGTCGTAAGTTCCCGGATCATTGGAACACTTCATGTTCATATTCATGCTCATCTTGGAGAAATACACCTACTTACATTAGCCCATGTATGGTAAATCAACAAGTCAATTTCAATGGCACATGGCCCAAAAATGTTTTCCATAAGATTTATCGTCACTTAGGATAGAACATCCCTCTTTCACTTTATTATATACTCCCTTGTCATCTTAAGGTCATTAGCTAAGTTCATGATTTTAGGGGACTTAACATCGAAGTCATTTACAATAATTATCTTAGAAGCATACATACTATGATTGAAACCATTGGGACATACAATACCTCATAATTCTCATTTTGGCAAATGGCCACATTTCATGTTTATATTAGCACTTACTTGTACTTTCCATGGGTGATCACAGGACATCAAGAACATTTAAAATATTTAGGAACACCATAGCCTCTCCTCATGAGGGCGTAGGAGCTTATAACACATTGGAAACATAAGTACAAATATGTTCATCTCATAACCTTTCACATCATATATCACTTCACAATTATTTTCAACTACTTACAACATAATTATTTCATTGGCTTCCTTAGCCATACATATTATTCTTTATTCATGGCACTGTGGCCGTATATCATATTCTGCACTTTCATTTCTTTACTTTTAAGTATTATCATCATAAACATCATCATATAGAATACTCATGAAATACCTTTCCCCAAAAGGGCAATACACAAATTCAACTCATGAATATGTAAGAAATCAAAACATATTGGAAATACCTAACAAGCATAGCATTAGTTAGAACAGCCACATTTAGACATGACTTGAGTACATAATCTTTTGAATAATTCTATTTTCGAAGTAAATGTTGAATAGTTGAATCAAGGCTCATTTCCTAATATTTCACACGTCATTTAATTTCATTGGTGCTATTGGCCACAAGTATAACATTCATTCTTTGCACAGTGTCCACACTTTGTGTCCCCAACTCACTACTTTCACTTTCAAGCATCTTTATAGATTATCAACAATAAAGAATCTCTAATCACGACTTTTAGTACACCTATGAGAAATTAAGAGTTTTAACCACATTGAAACTTCCTACACAATTTTGCATAATAGCCTTCACCTGAAACACTTCTTGGAGTCATGACATTTTTATACCCAACTCATGCTTTGAGGACACTCCCAAAGGATAATATCATTTAATAAGAGCATCCGGAAAATATTTTGAACATATACCTTTCAACACAAAGTTTATTCGGAATAGTTAATTTATAATGAATAATTGAGGACTTACAAGAACATCATGAGATTCAATTTTAGGAGAGAAGTTTACCCAGCATACCTTGCTTGAGCTTCCCTTAGATTACCACAACATGCCAACACTTCTAGCAATTCCAATCAACTAGAGATATAACAAAACCGAACCATAATTAGGGAGAGATCCATGGTTTTAGCTCACTTAAGCATTTCATCAAGAGGTAGGTGTGCAATTTCCACTACCAGGTTTCTATGGTGGAATCCTTTCACCTCACAACAAATTACCATTTTTAGTTCAACATCAACACCTAAGAAGTATACTTCTTATTACCTAGTTTTTGTCCAAATCCCGAAATTAGGGGTAGGGGTAGAACGTTACCTCTTAGATGAATATCTAGTGATTGGCTTCCTTCATTCTTGAAGATTCGGGCAAGAATGGCTGATGAACATGCTAGGTCTTCTCCTTATCTCTCTAAAATAGCTCTCTAATCTCTCTAAAAAATCAAATTTTACCTTGTAAAATGACCCCCTAAGACATTTTATCAAAATAGGGTCGGATATTAAAATTTCCAAAATTGACCCTCGAAATCAATGTTGTTGTGCAATTATGTGGTAGCAGAATCAATATGTGGCCAGCGGAATGGCCACAAAATGACATGTCAATTCCGTGATAGCTGAATCAATACGTGGCCAGCGGAATGGCCACAAAATGGCATGTCAATTCTGCGATGCAATTTCGCGGCCATTTAGCGATAGCAGAATCATTTTATGGCCAGTTGAATGGCCACAAAATGATTTCAAAATGTTCCAACTTTTTGCTTCACTCTAAGAAAAATATACGGTCTACAGAGGGGAACAAATCACTCATTCTTCTTTTATGGACAGGTGCACGAACGACAACTCCAAACGTCACACATCCGCCGCCTACCTACCATTTAGGTGGCACTAGCGAGATGCAGCTAAAGTAAGGAACTTCGTGTCGCGGCTGCTCCACTCCGTTGCGCTGTGGTCTCATGATTCCGCAATCGCACAATGGACTGCAGAAAGGCCATTTTCTGCAACATTTACCTCTAACTCTCCAATGCATTGTACAACCCAAAACTTTTATACCGTGAAACCTTAAATCCCTTAGCCAAAGTTTCAAACATATTAGCCTAGCTCGCCACCACGAAACCTTAAATCCTTAGCAGCATTTTTCGGGGCCTTACATTCTCCCCTGCTTAGGATCATTTGTCCTCGAATGAGTGTTAGGGCACACCAAAAAACGCCCCAATATGACTTAGCTCTTTATTCACATTCCCCGGTCTCATATTAGACTAACTCCCCAAATGTTCCAAAAATTTTGACAGAGTTTCCCCTGTAATTGGGCATATTCACCTATCAGAGAATATCAGAAATCAATCCTAACAACATATAGATAACACCACATTGCACCATATACATGAAAACAACAACAAACCATAACTCTCGAGGACAACTCTATGAACTTGCTTACCTTGGTCGTATCCTTAACTTTTCCTTCCTCCATTATGAGGAGAATTGGGCACCTCACACATGATACGTGTTGTTTGCGCCATTCCTTTAATCCTTAGGCCTTTCTCATTTAGTAGCATGATGTGCAAATATTCCTTGATATTGACAAAGGAATTCATAGACTAACTCAGAACCTTAATGCACGATATTAGATAGAAGAAGAAAACTATTTCCTAAATGTCGTTGTAGCCCGCAACATACCGATAAGAGAGACCATACTGACATAGCTCAATGACACCTTAGGACTCGTAATATGATACCAAGTTTGTCACGCCCCGAACTTGGGGAGCATGACCAAAGCTCAACCGAGTGAACCCAGTCCAGCAAGCATGCGTTATATCAACCTCTCATCATAACTCATGCATGATTTATCAAAACATAATTAGATATTGACTTTCATATTGAGCCCATAAATTCTTTTCTTTTTCTCTCGTGATGGGTACATAGCTTCATAAATATCTGTCAACATAAATATATGACGAAACTCAAAACATACGTACATGACCCACGGTGTAGATAGAGCTTCTATGACAATAGATACCTAAGTACATAAAACCACTTTCTCGAATAGTCACTTGAACGGTAGCGGGCTCACCATAATCTGCTGGAAAAAGGATCCCTATCAAAGATCCATATCATCCTATAGAAGTACACCTGCATCCATAAAAAGATACAGCACATGCGGCAAACTGGTCGTGAGTACATGTGCAATAGTACGCGCATATAAGGCTAACAGAACAATATATAAAAATTATGATAACTCAAATACGAGGCATTTGAAGTACATCAAAAACATTGAAACATCCCAAAGATTCACATTTCAAGTCTTGTTATGCTTACATCTTTTTAAACTTCTTTTAGGATTAACTATGTCATATGAACTATGCGTGGAATACATATTATAAGGTAATTGAAACAACATGTACAAACAAGGCCAATGAAAGTGGCACCTATTTTCTGCGTTAACAATGCGTCTCACTAGACTGTCGATATCCCTATCTTTTCTTACACCTATACATTTCATAGACAGTCCTTAGTGTTCATATATCATATTATAAACCTATGTGTCACATAGACCGTCCACAATAATACCAACACAATACACCTATGCGTTTCACAGACCGTCTATAGTATCACCTATACAATACACATGTGTGTTTCATAACCCGTCCACAGTATCTCCTATACAATATACTTGTGTGTTTCATAGACTGTTCAAAGTGTTTACTTACACAATACACCTGTGTGTTTCATAGACCATTCATAGTGTTTACTTACACAATACGCCTATGCG
>AWOL01S0009215.1:0-15176 GCA_000715115.1 Nicotiana otophora | reverse complement strand
TTATTGCCTTATTGGGTCACTTTGGGAGCCTACATCCTGAGGGGGAAGTGCACAAATAATCACGAATTAGAGATATCTTTACTTTTTAGCCATTGTTTTAAATGTATTTACTCTTTAGCCAGTGCTTAATAATTTTTTACCCGTTCGGACAAAAATACCCCTGTGATAGACATGGGTACTGTGTAAATATTAAGGACATAGTGTCCTTAACTTCATAAGTGTTGTGTAAATATTAAGGACAAAGTATCATGTATTTGCACCTTCTGCTGTTAAACTTTAGGACATCATGTCCTTAACTTCATATGTGTAGCGTAAATGTTAAGGACATAGTATCCTTAACTTCATGTGTGCAATGTAAATGTTAAGGACATAATGTCCTTAACTTGTATTTGCACCTTCTACTGTTAAACTTTAGGACATCATGTCCTTAACTTCATATGTGTAGCGTAAATGTTAAGGACATAGTATCCTTAACTTCATGTGTGCAATGTAAATGTTAAGGACATAATGTCCTTAACTTGTATTTGCACCTTCTACTGTTAAACTTTAGGACATCATGTCCTTAACTTCATATGTGTAGCGTAAATGTTAAGGACATAGTATCCTTAACTTCATGTGTGCAATGTAAATGTTAAGGACATAATGTCCTTAACTTGTATTTGCACCTTCTACTGTTAAACTTTAGGACATCATGTCCTTAACTTCATATGTGTAGCGTAAATGTTAAGGACATAGTATCCTTAACTTCATGTGTGCAATGTAAATGTTAAGGACATAATGTCCTTAACTTGTATTTGCACCTTCTACTGTTAAACTTTAGGACATCATGTCCTTAACTTCATATGTGTAGCGTAAATGTTAAGGACATAGTATCCTTAACTTCATGTGTGCAATGTAAATGTTAAGGACATAATGTCCTTAACTTGTATTTGCACCTTCTACTGTTAAACTTTAGGACATCATGTCCTTAACTTCATATGTGTAGCGTAAATGTTAAGGACATAGTATCCTTAACTTCATGTGTGCAATGTAAATGTTAAGGACATAATGTCCTTAACTTGTATTTGCACCTTCTACTGTTAAACTTTAGGACATCATGTCCTTAACTTCATATGTGTAGCGTAAATGTTAAGGACATAGTATCCTTAACTTCATGTGTGCAATGTAAATGTTAAGGACATAATGTCCTTAACTTGTATTTGCACCTTCTACTGTTAAACTTTAGGACATCATGTCCTTAACTTCATATGTGTAGCGTAAATGTTAAGGACATAGTATCCTTAACTTCATGTGTGCAATGTAAATGTTAAGGACATAATGTCCTTAACTTGTATTTGCACCTTCTACTGTTAAACTTTAGGACATCATGTCCTTAACTTCATATGTGTAGCGTAAATGTTAAGGACATAGTATCCTTAACTTCATGTGTGCAATGTAAATGTTAAGGACATAATGTCCTTAACTTGTATTTGCACCTTCTACTGTTAAACTTTAGGACATCATGTCCTTAACTTCATATGTGTAGCGTAAATGTTAAGGACATAGTATCCTTAACTTCATGTGTGCAATGTAAATGTTAAGGACATAATGTCCTTAACTTGTATTTGCACCTTCTACTGTTAAACTTTAGGACATCATGTCCTTAACTTCATATGTGTAGCGTAAATGTTAAGGACATAGTATCCTTAACTTCATGTGTGCAATGTAAATGTTAAGGACATAATGTCCTTAACTTGTATTTGCACCTTCTACTGTTAAACTTTAGGACATCATGTCCTTAACTTCATATGTGTAGCGTAAATGTTAAGGACATAGTATCCTTAACTTCATGTGTGCAATGTAAATGTTAAGGACATAATGTCCTTAACTTGTATTTGCACCTTCTACTGTTAAACTTTAGGACATCATGTCCTTAACTTCATATGTGTAGCGTAAATGTTAAGGACATAGTATCCTTAACTTCATGTGTGCAATGTAAATGTTAAGGACATAATGTCCTTAACTTGTATTTGCACCTTCTACTGTTAAACTTTAGGACATCATGTCCTTAACTTCATATGTGTAGCGTAAATGTTAAGGACATAGTATCCTTAACTTCATGTGTGCAATGTAAATGTTAAGGACATAATGTCCTTAACTTGTATTTGCACCTTCTACTGTTAAACTTTAGGACATCATGTCCTTAACTTCATATGTGTAGCGTAAATGTTAAGGACATAGTATCCTTAACTTCATGTGTGCAATGTAAATGTTAAGGACATAATGTCCTTAACTTGTATTTGCACCTTCTACTGTTAAACTTTAGGACATCATGTCCTTAACTTCATATGTGTAGCGTAAATGTTAAGGACATAGTATCCTTAACTTCATGTGTGCAATGTAAATGTTAAGGACATAATGTCCTTAACTTGTATTTGCACCTTCTACTGTTAAACTTTAGGACATCATGTCCTTAACTTCATATGTGTAGCGTAAATGTTAAGGACATAGTATCCTTAACTTCATGTGTGCAATGTAAATGTTAAGGACATAATGTCCTTAACTTGTATTTGCACCTTCTACTGTTAAACTTTAGGACATCATGTCCTTAACTTCATATGTGTAGCGTAAATGTTAAGGACATAGTATCCTTAACTTCATGTGTGCAATGTAAATGTTAAGGACATAATGTCCTTAACTTGTATTTGCACCTTCTACTGTTAAACTTTAGGACATCATGTCCTTAACTTCATATGTGTAGCGTAAATGTTAAGGACATAGTATCCTTAACTTCATGTGTGCAATGTAAATGTTAAGGACATAATGTCCTTAACTTGTATTTGCACCTTCTACTGTTAAACTTTAGGACATCATGTCCTTAACTTCATATGTGTAGCGTAAATGTTAAGGACATAGTATCCTTAACTTCATGTGTGCAATGTAAATGTTAAGGACATAATGTCCTTAACTTGTATTTGCACCTTCTACTGTTAAACTTTAGCATATTGGAGGAATTTCATAAATTTGGGTTGAAGTGTATTTTGATGTTATCGATATCCGTTTGGGATTCCGAGCCTGGGAATAGCTCTGTATGGTGATTCTGGTCTTAGGGGCACGTCCGAATGTGGATTTGGGGGTTTATAGGTCATTTCGGGGTCATTTGGAGAAGAATTGGAATTTGGAGGTTTTTGGGAAGTTTGACCGGGAGTAGACTTCTTGATATCAGGTTCGGAATCTAATTCCGGAAGTTGGAGTAGGTCCGTAATGTCAAATGTTACTTGTGTGCAAAATTTGAGGTCAATCGGGCGTGATGTGATAGGTTCCGACATCGGATGTGGAAGTTAGAAGTTCAATAGTTCATTAGTCTTGAATCGATGCGCAATTCATAGTTTTGATGTTATTTGTTATAATTTGAAGCCTCGAGCTTGTTCGTGTTATGTTTTGGTACTTATTGGTGTGATTCGGAAACCTGGGGGCCTCGGGTGTGATTCGGAGTGGGTTTGGACCAATTCTGGTTGTTTTGGCTGTTGTTGGTTCTGGTTTTGTCCTTCGCGAACGCGAAAGGAGTCCCGCGTTCACGAAGAAAGTTTTTTTGGGTGGTTGATTTTTGTTCATCGTGAATGCAACACAGGGGTCGCGAACGCGGAGAAGGGCCTGAGGAACCTACGCAAACGCGAAAGGGCGATCGCCAACGCATAGAAGGAAAGGGGGAGCTGGACCTGGAGCCATTAAGCCTTCGCGAACGCGGAGCTTCAACCGCGAACACGAAGCAATAGGGCCTGAAGGCATCGCGAATGCAGCCTAGCTGATGTGAACACGAAGAGGAAATTGGAGGCAGTGCATTTTTGGCCTTCTCGATCGCGATGGTCTTTCCGCGAACGCGAAGAAGGACGGACCTAGGCAGTGAAGTTTTAAAATGAGAATTTGGCCATTTTCATCTCATTTCCTCTATGGGAGCCGATCTTGGAGCGATTTTGGAGCACCATTTGCAGCATCAATCACAAGGTAAGTGATTCCCACATATTTCAAGTTAAATACATGATATATATATATATATATATATATATATATATATATATATATATATATATATATATATATATATATATATATATATATATATATATATATATATATGTGTGTGTGTGTGTGTGTGGATTTAAACATGGAAATTTGTAGAAATTTGGAATTTTGAAAAAAAATCTAGAAATTGGTATTTTGGATTTTGACCACGAATTTGGGCATGGAATTGGGAATAAATTATATATTTGAGCTAGTAATGTTATGGGTAATGTTTATCATCGAAAAATTTCGGAATCGGACACGAGGGCCCGAGGGTTGGATTTATCGATTTTTCGAGCGGAGTTGAAAATTGTTATAATTTGATTTATAATAAGTATTAGAGTATATATTTATGGATTTTCACATTGATTGACTAGTTTTGGAGCGACGAGCACCGGTTTGAAGTGTTATAGCGGCGTTAGAGTCGGTTATGGAATTCAGAGCGAGGTAAGTCTCTTGTCTAACTCTGTGAAGGGGAAACTACCCCTAGGTGTTGAATTTATATGTGCTACTTATTAGGGGGCTAAGTATGCGCGAGGTGACGAGAGTCCGTACGTAGCCACATTCATGTTATTGTCCGGGTAGACTCAGGTCCACGTCATGTTATAACTGCACTATTCGAGTTATCTCTCGCCTATTAAATGTTTTTACTTCACATTACGACTTGAGACTAGACATGGGTATAGTGATAGATTTGTTATTAGAGATATTTGACGAGTTTCATGATTAGCCGCAGAATAATTGTGTTTCCTCATACGGATTTCTCCCGCGCTATACGTTTTCGTCGAAAGGTTTTCCTTAAAATTATAACTCACACGTTTATTCGTGAGTGGGTTCAAGGACCCGTTTAAGATTCTTATTCTAATGGGATCGGGCCGTTCGCCTCGGCAGGATTATGTACCACACTCTCATGGGAGCGGGTCGTGCGCCTCGGCAGTATAATAGATCTATCTATGGTTCGTGTTGTTCGACCCTCGGCAGTGCACAGATTATGATAGGATCAGGCCGTACGCCTCAATATTTCTATAAAATACTCTCATGGAATCATGTGTAATATCTGACAAGAAGTCAGTGTATCTATGAGTCTTCCTAATTTGGATTATGATGACCTATCTTGTGAGATCCGTTATATATATATATATGCCACAATTAAATAGTAAGAAATAGGATTTACAAGGTAAATGATAATGTTTTCACGATTACAATAAAGAACAACCCATAAGCACCCCCAAAATCCGGTGTCACAATTGCATGAGCTTTAACTAGGAAATATAATATAATACAACCTATGTCTGGAATACAAATTAAATATGAGAATATAAATAACTCTGATGGAGACTCTGCAGGCTGCGGATCGTAACATGAAATGCAGCTTACGGTAAGTCCTCGCAATAGTCATGCCTCTGCGCCCGAAAGACAACCCGACATATATGTACCTGCACAAAATATGCAGCAAATGTAGCATGAGTACATAAATCAACGCATACCCAGTAAGTATCTAGCCTAACCCCAGAGAAGTAGTGACGAGGGGTCGATATCGACACTTACTAGTGGTCCAATAAGATAGATACAGTAAGAAGTAAAACAGATATGGGGCAGAGTAAATAAACGAAATAAACAAGTGTAAATACGTGGTACAATCCTCCTCCCTATGATAAACTCAAGCTCTCAATTAGCAATTCTCATTCATATATATATATATATATTCTTCAGCTATTTTTAGTTTAAGCGATTAGATAAATGGCTATTTGTGTTAATCCTTCTTTTTCTTTTCGTTGACGAGGGACTTGGAATTTATTATGTTTTGTTTGTTGTAGTTTGTTTGTGGGCCTATGACATTATTGCCTTATTGGGTCACTTTGGGAGCCTACATCCTGAGGGAAAAGTGCACAAATAACCACTAATTAGAGATATCTTTACTTTTTAGCCACTGTTTTAAATATATTTACTCTTTAGCCAGTGCTTAATAATTTTTTACCCGTCCGGACAAAAATACCCCTGTGCTAGACATGGGTACTGTGTACATATTAAGGACATAGTGTCCTTAACTTCATAAGTGTTGTGTAAATATTAAGGACAAAGTATCATGTATTTGCACCTTCT
Source organism: Nicotiana otophora (assembly GCA_000715115.1). Classification (NCBI taxonomy): domain Eukaryota; kingdom Viridiplantae; phylum Streptophyta; class Magnoliopsida; order Solanales; family Solanaceae; genus Nicotiana; species Nicotiana otophora. The sequence continues at coordinate 9,032 of AWOL01S0009215.1, read as the reverse complement.
GCTGTTAAACTTTAGGACATCATGTCCTTAACTTCATATGTGCAGTGTAAATGTTAAGGACGTGGTGTCCATGGGTGTTGTGTAAATATTATGGACATAGTGCCCTTAACTTCATGAGTGTTGTGTAAATATTAAGGACAAAGTATCATGTATTTGCACCTTCTGCTGTTAAACTTTAGGACATCATGTCCTTAACTTCATATGTGCAGTGTAAATGTTAAGGACGTGGTGTCCATGGGTGTTGTGTAAATATTATGGACATAGTGCCCTTAACTTCATGAGTGTTGTGTAAATATTAAGGACAAAGTGTCTTGTATTTGCACCTTCTACTATTAAACTTTAGGACATCATGACCTTAACTTCATATGTGCAGTGTAAATGTTAAGGACGTGGTGTTCTTAACTACATATGTACAGTGTAAATGTTAAGGATGTGGTGTTCTTAACTTCATGTATACAATGTAAATGTTAAGGACATAATGTCTTTAACTTGTATTTGCAACTTCTGTTGTTAAACTTTACGACATCATGTCCTTAACTTCATATGTGTAGCGTAAATGTTAAGGACATAGTATCATTAACTTCATGTGTGCAATGTAAATGTTAAGGACATAATGTCCTTAACTTGTATTTGCACCTTATGTTGTTAAACTTTAGGACATCATATCCTTAACTTCATATGTGCGGTATAAATGTTAAGGATATGGTCTCCTTAACTTTATATGTGCATTGTAAATGTTAAGGACATAATGTCCTTAACTTTATGAGTATTGTGTAAATATTAAGGACACGGTGTCCTTAAATTCATGAGTGATGTGTAAAATATTAAGGACATTATGTTCTTAACTTCATGAGTGATGTGTAAAATATTAAGACATGGTTTGTCCTTAATATTTACACAACACTCATGAAATTAAGGACACCGTGTCCTTAATATTTACACATAACTCATGAAGAAAGGGTAAAAATGACTTTTTGTATCGATTTTAATAGAGTAGTGACTATTTTTGCTTAACATTTAAAATACTGGCTAAAAAATAAATACTACTTAAAAAGTGGCTATACCACGCCATTTCCTGACATCCTGAGCATAAAAATCAAAAGTTTCATTTTTGTTCAGTCTGTTTGTGTGAACGTTCGGCCCATTACTAGTGAAACCAGTTGGAATGGCACCGGGTAGCTGCTAATGATGGTACTATTTAAAATATATATTCATTTTTATAAACTATTTAAAGTTTAGCTAGTGTTGGCATATTTTAGAACTAATGTTGCTGGCTTGCTGCTGTCGCTTCTTCTTCTTAGTGTTAAAAGGTAAAGTACTCTATACCTATATCTTTGTAATGTGGCTTTGGGTGGCGACAATAAATATCTTGCAATCTTTTGCTTAATGCAAACACTGCTTGTCTGTAGTTTCTTTTTTTTCCAAAATGCATTTTAGTCACATTGAAGCACATCTTCATTGGGGCAATTGAAATCCAAATCCGCTCTAAGCCCCCAATGAATTCTATCATAGTCGAAGCTGGGTCCAGAGATTCTTCTCTTTCGTATCATTTTCTTTCCTTTTTAAAAAGTTAAGGAGTCGTATTTGTGCAATTCTCTAGAACTTCTAACATGTTTGGACAAACTTCTAAAATCAGTTAATTTTGATAAGTATTTTTTTCTCAAAAATAGTTTTGGTGAGAAGTAGTTTGTGTTTGGCTAATTAAATTTGAAAAGAACTTCTGAGTAGCAATTAGTGTTTGCTCAAGTTTTTAAAAAGTGTTTATAAGTGTATTTTTCTCAAAAGTATTTTTCACAAAAAAGTGCTTTTAGGGCTTAGAAAAACTTGGCCAAACATGCTATTCAATATTAGTATGTGATTTCATATATCTAGGAAAATGGCCTAATTAGTCAGCTAAATTGAGGAGTCGGTTAACTTCATTTTAAAAATTTGTTGCCCTTAATGTGTGTGTTGACATGACTTGCATAAAAGCATACATAGCCAGTGGCGAATTTAGGATTTTAGATTCGTGAGTGCTTAACTTTTTTGATGTAAAGTACAATCAATCACATCGTATAAGTGCATAACTATTTAAACACGATAATAAAAAAAAATAATGAGAAAACTCATAGTATTACTATTATAGATGTCGTAAAACTTGACGGATAAGGCAACTAACGAAAAAAGAGATTGGTGGATTTACGGTTCTAGGAGACCAGTTCGTCTCCAAAAGGGATAAACTTTGGAGTCCATTTTAAGTAGATTTTCTTTTTCTTTTGTTGTTATACTAAATTAGATAAAGTAAAAAAGAAAACATAAAACAAATGTTAGCAACAAAATGAAAAAATAAGTAGAATTTGTGTCAAAATAGTGGCTAGTGGAAAGAATAAAAAAGTAGACCTAATTGGGGCAAAAGAAAGAAAAGCAAAATACCTATTAAAAAGAAATTGTTAGAAGTGAGATCGAACTCTCGCTGCTATATAAACTTCCAACACCTTTCCTTGAATAAAGCACCCATCAAACTTCTTATTACCTGGGTACTTGTTGTCTTCTTATATCCATTTGGTTAGATTTTTAATATAATTACACACACTCTTTGTCAAGGTTAACGGGTGCATAAGCCCCCAAATGTGATACATAAATTTGCCACTGCACATAGCCCGTGTGTTTTTTAAAAAAAGTACTTTTGGGCTTAAAAAAACTTGGCCAAACAGACTATTCAATATTAGTATTTGATTATGTATATCTGAGAGAATGACTTAATTAGTCAGCTAAATTGAGGAGCCAATTTAACTTCATTTTACAAAATTTGGCGCTCTTAATGTCTCTGTTGACATGAGTTTCATAAAAACATACATAGACCTTGTGGGTTAGTGACTCGTGTTATAGGCCATTGGGCAACTGAAAAATATCACAAGTATCAAGATTAGGGGACTGAAAATAGTTTTTTTTTCATACACCAGGCAAAAGGTATTAAGGATTGAACAAACAAGACAATTATACGATATCGAGCAACAAGCCAAGAAACTGAATGCAAGATTAGAGCTACATGTACGAGGAGGACAAGCATTCCCTACAATGACCTTCTCTTATAGGTGCGATGTACAAATTAAAATACCATAATTAGGTTCCATATTGAGAAGTATTTTATATTGATTCAACAATGAAATGTCTCAGTCATCGCCTCTTTAGCATGTTGGTCTCGTCAACAAAATATGGCATCATCGAAGGTGAAATCAATACCTAAGCTCTACTTCCATAAGAAAGTTACACCAATTGCGTGGTTGTATATAATTGCTCATACTGGCTAATCCTAACATACTCAAAACCATCATCTAAAAGTAATAGCTTGTGTATATACAAATCCTTTTACTTTAGCCCTTTTTCGCAGTTTAATTTTCAGCTAAAGGGATCTAATTGAACCCTATCACACCCCCTGCATCCAATATATGTTGGGCACATAGATAAAATTCTCTTTATCACTTGAGGGAACACTGAAAGGCAGTCATAAATGTAACTTATAATCTACCACCCATCCATTCTTCTTAAATTGCAGGGTCTGTGCTTCTAGGAAGAGACAAAAGTGGATTGCTCTAGTGGTAAGCACCCTCCACTTCCAATCAAGAGCTTGTGAGTTCGAGTCATCCCAAGAGCAAGGTGGAGAGTTCTTGGAGGGAGGGAGCCGAGGGTCTATCGAAAACATCTTCTCTACCCCCAGGGTAGGGGTAAGGTCTGCGTATACACTACCCTCCCCAAACTCCACTAGAGAAATTATACTGGGTTGTTGTTGTTGTGCTTCTAGGAAGATCAAGATACAAAGCTAGAGTAGCTAGTACTACATGATTGTCTATTTATATTCACTTGTCTCCTTTCTTTAAGCAGGTTCGTACCCCAATTAACACACTCTTATATTTGAAGAGTACCAGTCAAATATGAGAAATGACTCACTTGACTTAACATGGACAAAAGACAGTCACATAAAAAGATAATAGGAACAAATAGAAGATGATCGTGTTTTACTATTTAAAGACCTTTCTAATCAACTCACTAATATTAGAAAACACTTTATTCTTCAATGTTCAAATTAGTATTGTATACGGTCGAAATAGATTTCGCCTTTCGTATGCTCGATCGAGATCGAAATGCAATGGATCGAAGAAAAGACTTCGTAATATCGAGACAGGTTCCGAAGATGGTACAAACAAGCTTCAAATTTCGGGTATGGTCAAACACCGAGTTTGAAGTCATTATCGAGCTCGGGTCCGAATCGAACTATGGTGAGATGATTTCGAGCTTAAAGGGGCAGAGGCCGACCTAGATCGAGTCCGAATTGTCACCTGGTTCCGAGTCCATATCGAGTTCTAGAAGCGATACCGACCAGCACTGAGGCCGATCGAGTTCGAGCTCGCAGACAAGAGCCGTTGCAAACACACTAAGGGAGAAAATCTCGACGGAAATTAGGGAAAAAATGATTTATCATGGGTTCTCCACTATGTATTTTTAATTATATCTAAAGTAGGATCCTCCACTATAAAGAGGATGACTACATTTATGTACAAGGCAGTCTTTTCTTACATTGTGATTCAAGCACTATATTCTCCTATATTCAAGAACTATTCTTTGAGGCTTTATTAATTGATTAATTTTGCTTAGTCTAAATCATCATCTTCTTTTCCAATCTTGCTTATTTTGCATTCTTTGTAATCCATATCTGATATTTCAATTTGTCCTTACGATTTGTATCAAGCTATATCACATATCCTTAGAACTACGTACAAATTAAACTATATCCATTTTTCGGATAAACAGTTTAGCGCCCACCGTGGGGCTAAGGATAACAGTGGCTATTTGATACGAATCTGCAAAAACACACCGCTGTCTTGTTTCCGAAAATATCTTGAATTTTGGATTAGCAACGACTAACTACCAATCAAATGGCCTCACCTATCGACAACGAAACTAGTCTTCAAGATGAGAACAATAACTTGACAGCCAGTACCGAAAGACCACTGGTCAACGCTGTTGGAGCTCAAATCGAAGTGCCGATAGATATCAATTCGCATGTGGCCATTGAGGCAAACCTGCATTCTGAACCTGGAAATAACATTCATGGTGGCACTCGGTCTGCAGCTCGAGATACCCATAAAGTCGAGGAAAACGGCATCAGCTTGCGTATGATTTTCGAAATGTTGCAAGCCCAACAGGCATTAGAGGAATTAAAACGATATCTATCGAGCCCACCACTTCTTCATACTCCAAACACAGACGAAAAGCTTTGCTTGTACTTGGAAGTATCGGAAATCGCGGTAAGCAATGTCCTAGTTCGAGAAGAGCAAGATACACAATTTCTCGTTTATTATGTAAGTCGAACCTGGAGAAGCAGAAACTAGATATCCGCAGGTAGAAAAATTGGCACTTGCACTGATAAGTGCCTCTAGAAAGTTAAGACCATACTTTCAATGTCATCCCATATGTGTACTAACCACTTACCCGCTTCGTAATATTTTGCACAAACCCGAACTATCAGGCTGGTTGTCCAACTGGGCTGTTGAACTCAGCGGGTATGATATCGAATAGCAACCCCGTACGGCCATCGAGTCTCAAATTTTAGCGGACTTCGTGGCCGATTTCACGCCGACCCTCGTACCCGAGGTTGAAAAAGAACTCTTATTGAAATCGGGTACATCATCGGGGGTATAGACCCTTTTTACGGACGGGGCATCGAACATGAAGGGGTACGGGCTAAGCATCATTTTAAAGCCACCCACGGGTAACACTATTAGGCAATCTATTAAAACTACTAGGTTGACTAACAATGAGGCCGAGTATGAGGCCATGATTGCAGGTCTCGAGTTATCTAACAATTTGGGAGCAGAAGTCATTGAAGCCAAGTGTGACTCTTTGCTAGTGGTAAATCAAGTAAACAAAACCTTCGAAGTTCGAGAAGATAGAATGCAAAGGTATTTGGACAAACTGCAGGTCACTCTGTACCATTTCAAAGAATGGACTTTACAACATGTTCCGTGAGAGCAAAACAGTGAGGCTGATGCACTTATAAATTTGGGATCATCGGTCGAGGAAGGTAAGATAAGCTCGGAAACTGTTGTTCAACTCTCGACATCCGTGATCGAAGAAGGTCATGCCGAGATAAATTCTACGAGCTTAACATGGGATTGGAGGAATAAGTATATTGAATACTTAAAAATAAAAATCTCCCATCGGACCCTAAAAATTCGAGGATCCTACGAACCAAAGCTGCTCGATTCACATTAACTGCAGATGGAATGCTATACCGAAGGACATTCAATGGGCCATTCGCAGTATGCTTAGGTCTAGGAGACACCGATTATATACTACGTGAGGTGCACGAGGGCACTTGTGGAAATCACTCCGGTGCCGATTCATTGGTCCGAAAAATAATCAGGGCAGGGTATTATTGGGTCGATATGGGCAAAGATCCAAAGGAGTTTGTTCGAAAATGTGACAAATGTCAAAGATGCACCAATGATCCATCAGACCGGAGAGCAACTTCACTCAGTCCTATCCCTATGGTCAGTCATGAAATAGGGAGTAGATATCGTCAGCCCTCTACCATCGGCCTCAGGTAAAGCTAAATTTATTTTATTTATGACTGACTATTTCTCTAAATGGGTTGAAGCACGTGTGTTCGTGAAAGTAAGAGAGAAAGAGGTTATAGACTGTATACGGTCGAAATAGATTTCGGCCTTCGTACGATTGATCAGGTTAGAAATATAATGGATCGAAGAAAGACTTCGTAATATCGAGATGCTCCCGAAGATGATACAAACAAGCTTCAGATTCGAGATATAGGTCAAACACCGAGTTCGAAGTCATCATCGAGCTCGGGTCTGGATCGAGCTACGATGAGACGACTTCGAGCTCAAAGGGCAGAGGCCAATCGGGGCTGAGTTCGAATCATCACCTAATCCTGAATCTGTATCGAGCTCTTGAAGCACTATCGACTGGCACCGAGGCTGATCGAGCTCGAGCCCACTGACAAGAGCCATTACAAACACACTAAGGGAGAGAATCTCGGCGGGGATATGGGAAAAACTGATTTATTATGGAGTCTCCACTATGTATTTTTAATTATATCTAAAGTAGGATCCTCCACTATAAAGATGATGACTACATTTCTGTACAAGGCAGTCTTTTCTTACATTGTGATTCAAGCACCATATTCTCCTATATCCAAGAACTATTCTTTGAGGCTTTATGAGTTGATTCATTTTGCTTAGTCTAAACCATCATCTTCTTTCTAATCTTGCTTATTTTGCATTCTATGTAATCCATATCTGATATTTCAATTTGTCCTTACGATTTGTATCAAGTTATATCACATATCCTTAGGACTATGNGTATCAAGCTATATCACATATCCTTAGGACTACACACAAATTCAACTATATTCGTTTTTCGGGTAAACATAGACTTTATCTGGGATCATATCGTATGTTGATTCGGGATACCCACCGAAATAGTGTGTGACAATGGGAAAAAGTTCGTCGGCATCAAAGTGACAAAATTCTTCGAAGACCATAAAATAAAAAGGATATTATCCACAACGTACCACCCTAGTGGGAACCGACAAGCCGAATCAACGAACAAAACTATCATTCAAAACCTAAAAAAAGGTTGAACGACGCTAAGGAAAAATGGAGAGAAATCCTACCCAAAGTTCTTTGGGCATATCGAATAACATCAAAATCCAGTACGGGGGCAACCCCGTTCTCCTTAGTATATGGCTCTGAAGCCTTGATTCCAGTCGAAGTCGGGGAACCCAGTGCCAAGTTTCGATATACAATAGAAGAGTCAAATAACGAGGCTATGAACACTAGCCTCGAATTATCGGATGAGAAATGAAAAGCTGCTCTCGTCCAATTGGCCGCCCAAAAGCAACGAATCGAAAGATACTATAATCGAAGAACCAAGTTTTGCCATTTTAAACCCGGGGACTTAGTGCTAAGGAAAGTGACCCTCAGCACCCGAAATCCAAACGAAGGAAAACTAGGACCGAACTGGGAAGGACCGTATCAAGTTCTCAAAAATGTCGGAAAAGGATCATACAAGCTCGGCATTATAAACGGAAAACAACTATCAAGCAATTGGAATGTGTCACACCTAAAACGATACTACTACTAAGGTACGACCCTCCCATATTCGTTTGCATTTTGAAACTAACCACTGCAGGTTTTCGATCAGAAGCTAGGATGGATACTTTAATATTAAGCCCTAGGTCTGGAAGCACGAGTTGCAGTTTTTTTCCCTTAGACCGGTTTTATCCCAAATGGGTTTTTCGGCAAGGTTTTTAATGAGGTAACCAATGATTGTGCTATACTTGAAGACAACTCAACAGTATCTGAGGCCTCTTTACAATCGACCTCAAATAAGGGGGGGGGGGGCATGAGCCCTCATATATATCAAGTTCTGATGCAAGAAAGTTATTTTGTAACAACAGGGTTCTAATAGGAAAAGTTGTAAGAGCCAAATGGTCAAAGAGAACCATGCTTATGTAGTTGGCCCGAGCCCTAACGCAAATCGTGAATACATGTATAATGACTTGCAAAGAAAGTTCTCTTCTTTACCGATATCTTATATCTAAGAAATATTCCTCTATGTCGAGATTCATTATGCAAACATGATTGAGATAAATTTCCGAGTTCGAGCAAGCACTCACTCGACCATTAAGCCTACGAGTTGCATTACTTCGCGTTTGCAATATTCACTCGACTAATAATCCTACGGGCTACTCTTATTCCGAGTTCGAGCAAGCACTCACTCGACCATTACGCCTACGGGCTACATTACTTCGAGTTTGAAATATTCACTCGACTAATAAGCCTACATGCGATTCTTATGCTGAGTTCGAGCAAGCACTCACTCGACCATTAAGCCTATGGTCTGCATTACTTCGAGTTCGAAATATTCACTCGACTAATAAGCCTACGAGCCACTCTAATTCCCAGTTCGAGCAAGCACTCACTCGACCATTACACCTACGGGCTACATTACTTCGAGTTTGAAATATTCAC
>AWOL01S0009208.1:22262-50197 GCA_000715115.1 Nicotiana otophora | reverse complement strand
CCGTAAGTATTGTCTTTCTTGGGTATTTCTTTCTTTTTATTCTTTCTCTCATCGCCTGTGTTTTTGGTTGTACAACTGTTGCCCAAGTTCCCGATGCAATCCCCCGATGTCGTACTCCGAGCGTGCATGGCACAATCTTTTGAAGGAAAATGGGAGGCTCGTTCTCATGGTGAGGTTCTTCCCTAAGTATTTACCATCATGCTCTTAACTTACATTGCTAACCCTTTCTTTTTTCTTACAAGTCTACCTAAGACCACTGAACTTAGGCCGCTAGATGGGGACAATGATCCGTCCTTGCTTGCCGAGCTCTCCATTTCGGGACAGCCCGGGGCTACCGCGAAGGAGAAGAAGAAGAAGAAGAATAAGAGAAATTCCTCAGGTTCCTCGGATCCCAAGGCGAAGAGGAAGATGAGGGCGACAACCCGGGTTCGGAAGCCTAAGAAGAACACCAAGTCAAGGGTACCGGACCCAGACTTTCTCTGTCGGCTCAGGGATGAGCCCGAAGAAGACGACATCTTCGTCGCTCATGGGTCGACCCCTACCGAGGAGCATGTGACGACCGAGAAAGAGGACCACTAGATCGATCCCCTTCTGACCCAAGAACCTGAGGGGGAGATAAAGGCTGCGGCCTCCCAGGAAAAGGCCCAAGCGCGTAAAGAAAAGTTAAGTGAGGGAGCGCAGGGTTTAGATGATCCCCTCAACTCCTTTTTCGACGGCATGGACATGGCCACATTAGAGGATTTTTCCAGGCTGGGTCACCTGGATATCCCAAAGAAGGACGTGCCCTCGGGAGCTAGCAGGCCGAGTTCGAGCACAAAACTAGTGAAGGAATTTCCCGCGCTGAGTGTGGACCCCGGGCACAAGAGAACGGTTTTTCTCACAATCCCAAAGGATGTTCGGGTCATGTCTGCTCCGGTGGGTGTAGCCATCTACCTCCGATGCCTGGTGACCGAAGAGGACCAGACAAAGATGAAGGAGGTGGGCACGTCAACTCTTTTCAATGAGGCACAGTAGGCGCTGAACCTCGTAAGGCGTTAACACTTTTGTATGCCTTCATGAATCCTACTTAGGTTTCTCTATGATGTCTCTTACTAATTTTATTGTTTTACAGGGTTCAGTGCTTCACCATGAAAGCTTCCTCCGGTACCACTTGGAAATTATCTAGCTCGAGTTCGAGCTCAAAGATCAGGTCCGGAAGAAGGATATGTACAAGGCTCTTAGTGAGCAACAGGACGAGGCCCTTAAAGACCTCCCAATTCTCCAGGCCGAGCTGGAAAATGCTCAGAAGGAGGCCTCGACCCTGAAGCGGGAATACGCCGACTTGGTTGAGAAGGTAAAGATATTTGAAGCTAAAAAGGAGCAACTAGTCGCGGTGACTAACAACATAACTTCGCAGGTCCAACAGAAGATTGACCTGATCGACCAACTGCGGGCCGAGATGGACGAGGTCAAAGCCACGACCAAAGTGTGGAAGGGCAGGATGGACCTACTGGCCTCGGATAAAGAAGTCACGAAGGTGGAGCTGGCATCGGTCGAGAACCAACTTCGCATAGAGAAGGACAAAGCCGATAAGTGGTCTCGATTGAGCGATGATCCCCGGACACAATTGAGCTCCGTCGTCATAGAACGGGATTCTCTCGGAAGAGAATATGCGGCACTGAGGTCCAAATTGGATACAACCTCTGCTAATACCGAGGAAATGGTGGCCCAGTACAAGGCCGATGTGGAGGCAGCCGAGACCCGCTTAAAGATAAAGACTGAACACATAAAGCGGTTGTCCCAAAGAGAGACCCTCGAAGAGATCCACACCCGAGGTTTTGACATATCGGCCGAGATCGAGAAATCTAGGAGGCTCGAGGCCGAGGCAAAGGAGCTATACGAACCTGAGGTTACCAAAGGCTCCGAGGGTTCCGAGGGCTCTAAGGGATTCGAGGGCTTCGACGATTCTGGCGACGAGTCGGACCCCGGTGAAGACCAGGCGTAGATGCCTTAGTACTTTTTCAATTTTTAATTTTCCCTTATGTATTTTTTTGTTTATTTTTAGGTCGTTCTATCGGGCCATGTAAATATATTTTGGAATGTATATAAAAATTTTCCCTTTATGGCAATATCGTATATTTACTTTTCCAGCATATTCTTGCAATTTCTATTTGTGTATTGTTTTTGATTCCTTAGCATAGAATCAGATGTAGTTCTAGGACATTTGTTTTTTGGAGGTTCAAACGAAGCCCGACTTTAATGTAACTTTGTTTGCTCGTGGCTTCGAACCTTTGGTGGGACCGGAGGTTTACACGATTCTTAAGTGTTTTTAGACGATGTTTTTGTCGAGGGTAACCTTTTAGTAGGTTTTGAATTTTGTTAAAGGCCTTACTTTTTGTTACGGACTTCGGACGTCTCCGAACTATTTTTTAGGGTGGTTGTAGCCTTTTATGTCTGGGCACCGCCTAATAGGTTTGGTGCCTCCGGGATTCGGTAGCCCTGGCCGTCCGAATTTTCTTCAGGCAACAGTCCCTGGGTAGGGGTAGCCTGTGGGCTCGATAGTCCCCAAGTAGGGGTAGTCTGTGGGCTCTAGGATCCGGGATCGAAGAAGAAAAAATGCATAGTAGCAAAGTGGAACTTTCTTTCATTTCTTAATATGCAAGGTACACGATTGAAAGCGTATAAAAACTTGTGTCATGGCTAGAGCGAACTATGCGGGCACGGTTCATATGAACGTGTGGCCCTTAAAATGAATCCTAATCACCAAGCCTTAGAATTTAACACACAAAGTTTTCTTTTTCTCTTGCTATAGACCTTAATCCGAGGGTAATGGCCCCCAGTATTCAAGGTCGAACTCGTGAGGGCTCAGATACTATTGACTTGAAGCGAACGGTTGTTGACTCTAATCTGAAACCGGTCTTCGAATCTAAGTTAGCACGTTTTACTGTTGCCTCATTAAAAACATTGCCGAAAAACCCACTTTGGGACAAAACCGGTTCAAGGAAAAAAGAGTGCAATGCGTGCTTTCGGACCAAATAGCCACATCCGTCCTTGGCCGTTTACCTGCAAATGTTAGTCCGATTTATAACATTATTAAAATGTAATTGAGTTTGTACCTCAGCATTAGTACCACGTTAAGTGTGCCATGTTCCAGTTGTTCGATAGTTGTACTCAGTTTCCCGTTTCGAGTTTATAATAGCCTTTGCCAGTTATTCCGACAACTTGATATGGTCCTTCCCAGTTCGGTCCCAGTTTTTGCTCGTTCAGGTTCCTGGTGTGTTATGTCACTTTCCTCAACACTAAGTCCCCGACTTAAAAGTGTTAGAGGTTGGCTCTTTGGTTGTAGTACCTTTCTATTCGCTGTTTCTTGGCAGCAAACCGGACCAGGGCGGCCTCCCGCCTTTCATCCAATAGTTCTTGGCTCGTGATCATGACCTCACCGTTTGGCTCTTCTATCGCATATTGAAATCTGAGACTCGGTTCTTCCACCTCGACTGGTATTAAGGCTTCGGCTCTGTAGGCCAACGAAAATGGGGTGTCCCTGGTACTAGATTTTGAAGTCATACGGTATGCCTACAGGACTTCAGGTAGGATCTTCTTCCATTTCCCTTTCACACCAGTCAACTTCTTTTTCAGGTTTTGAAGTATGGTCTTGTTTATTGATCTTGCCTGCTTGTTCCCACTGGGGTGACAAGGTGTTGATAGTATCTTCTTGATCTTGTGATCTTCAAAAACTTATTTACCTTGCTGCCGACGAATTGTTTTCCATTACCGCAAACGACCTCGGTCGATATCCCAAATCGACATATTATGTGGTCCCAGATGAAGTCAATGACTTCTTTCTCCCAGACATTTTCGAATGCTTGAGCCTCGAACCATTTGGAAAAATAATCGGTCATGAATAATATTAATTGAGCTTTACCGGATGCCCACGGTAAGGGACCGTCGATGTCTATTCCCCACTTCATAAATGGCCACGGGGACAAAACTGAGTGGAGCATTTCTATCGATTGATGGATCATCGGGGCGTGTCTTTGGTAGTCATCGCATTTTCGTACGAAGTCCTTCGCATATTTCTCCATTTTGGTCTAGTAATAGCCAGCCCTGATTAGTTTCCGAACCAAAGATTCTGCCCCCGAATGGTTCCCGCAAGTGCCTTCGTAAACTTTTCTCAAGGCGTATTCGGTCTCTTCCGGTCCCAAGCATCTGGCTAGAGGGCCGTCGAAGGTTCTCCTGAACAATTCCCCTTCGACCAAGTTAAATCTGGCAGCCTTGGTACGCAGGGCTCTCGATTCTTTGGGATCCGACGATAATTTTCCTATCTTCAAGTAGTCTATGTACTTGTTCCTCCAATCCCAAGTTAAACTCGTTGAGTTTAATTCGGCGTGTCCTTTTTCTATTACCGACTTCATGAGCTACACTACGGTTCTCGTACTGAATTCATCGGCATCGACCGATGACCCCAAGTTAGCCAGAGCATTGGCCTCGCTATTCTGATCTCGGGGTACGTGCTGTAGGGTTCATTCTATGAATTGATACAACATTACATGTAATTTTTCTAAGTACCTTCGCATCCGTTATTCCATTACTTTGAATGTCCTGTTAACTTGATTTACCACGAGGAGGGAATCGCATTTAGCTTCGATCACCTCGGCTCCAAGGCTTTTAGCCAATTCTAGACCTGTAATCATGACCTCATACTCGGCCTCATTGTTAGTCGATTTTACAGTTCTGATAGATTGCCTAATTACATTTCCCATAGGCAGTTTTAATACGATGCCTAGCCCGAACCCCTTCGCGTTTGAGGCAGCGTCCATAAAAAGGGTCTAGATTTGCCAAAGTGGTTCCCAAGGTTAACAGTAATTCCCTTTCGACTTCGGGTATTAAGGCCGGTGTAAAGTCGGCCACAAAGTCTGGCAAAATTAGAGATTTTATGGCGGTTGGGGGTCGATACTCGATATCGTACCAGCTGATTTTGTCAGCCCATTTGGCCAACCGACCCGAGAGCTCAGGTTTGTGCATGATGTTCCTTAGTAGGTACGAGGTCATGACACATATGGGGTGGCATTGAAAGTACGGCTTTAGCTTTCTGGAGGCGCTTACAATTTCCAATTTTTCCATGTGAGGATACCTTGTTTCGGCCACGCCTAGAGTTCTACTGACATAGTAAATAGGAAATTTCATACCTTCCTCCTCCTAGACTAAGACTCCACTTACCTTCACCTCGGAAACCACCAAGTAAAGGTACAACTGTTCGTCTGCCTTCAGAGTGTGCAGTAGGGGCGGACTCGATAGGTGCCATTTGAGTTCATCCAAAGCTTGCTGGCATTCTAGGGTCCAGGAAAAGTTATTCTTCTTTTTTAACAGTGAGAAGAATTGATGGATTTTGTCCGAGGACCTCGATATGAACTAGCCCAGGGCGACTATATGCCCGGTTAGCCTTTGAACGGCCTTGACATTGTCCACCACAGTGATGTCCTCTATGGCTTTGATTTTTTCTAGGTTGATCTCGATCCCTCGATTGGATACCATAAAATCGAGGAATTTTCTCGATCCTACCCTAAATGCGCACTTCTATGGGTTCAACTTCATATTGTATTTATTTAGTATGTCGAAGGTCTCTTGTAAATGTTTCAAATGGTCCTATGCTCGCAGGGACTTGAAAAACATGTCGTCAATATAAACTTCTATTGATTTTCCTATATATTTTTCGAATATCCAGTTTACTAGGCGTTGATAGGTGGCACCGATGTTCTCAAATTCGAAAGGCGTTACATTATAACAGTATGTGCCAATTTTAGAGATGAAAGAAGTCTTTTCGTGATCGTCTGGGTCCATCCGAATTTGGTTGTACCCGGAATAGGCATCGAGAAAGATGAGTATCTCATGCCCGACCGTCGTGTCGATCATCCGATCGATGTTAGGCAAAGGGAAAGAATCCTTGGGGCATGCCTTGTTTAGATCTTTGTAATCTACACACATTCTTAGCTTATTCCCTTTTTAGGCACTACCACTACGTTAGCTAACTAGTCGGGGTATTTAACTTCCCGAATGGACCCTATTTTAAGGAGTTTGGATATTTCGTCTTTGATGAACGCATGCTTGACCTCGGACTGCGGTCTCCTCCTCCTCCTCGTCAGGAACTATGAACGATCTCAGAACTCCGTAATCATCCCCCTCATCTACCCCTTATTCCTCTAGTTCGGCCGAGACTAACATCGATGATTGCTATTTAATTTCTTCCTTTCTGGTCGGCTCCGTGTTTCTTGATGTCAAAATCGCGGGCACTGGGGTTACGTCATCTACTGCGAACATTTCCTTTGCGGCCGGTTGCTCTCCGTAGACCGTCATGACTCCTGCAGGCGTAGGGAACTTCAATGCATGGTGCAAGGTCTAGGGTGCCGCCCTCATGTTGTAAACCCACGACCTTCCAAATATGGCATTGTACCTCATGTCCCCTTTGATCACTTAGAACTTTGTCTCTTGGATCATCTTGGCGGAGTTCACCAGCAGGGTTATCTCCCCTTTAGTGGTTTCGCATGCCATGTTAAATTCGTTCAACACCAGCACTGCCGGCACTATTTGGTCCTGTAACCCCAATTGCTCTAGGGCCCTCGATCTAATGATGTTGGATGAGCTACCTAGATCAATCAACACACGTTTAACTCAAGATTTATTGATAAGTACGGATATTACTAGTGCATCATTGTGAGGTTATACGATGCCCTCTGCATCCTCGTCACTGAACGAAATGGTTCCCTGCGGGACATAATCTCGGGTGCGTGTTCCCCTTCTAATAGATACTTCAGTGCGCTTTATCATTGGCCCTTGGGGGACATCGACTCCTCCAATGATCATGTTGATGACATGTTGAGGCTCCTCTTGTTCGACCTGTTTGTTGGCGTCCCTGTTCCTGAAGTGGTTTTTGGCTCGATCACTCAGAAATTCTCGGAGGTGCCCGTTATTGAACAACTGGAAACTTCTCTCCATTATCGTCAATCCTCAGTCTTGTGACCATGAGTGCCATGATACTTACACATCATGTTAGGATCTCTTTGGGTAGTGTCGGACTGCAATGGTCGAGGCCATTTGGTTTCCTTGATGCACCCGATGGCTGATACGGTGCTGGCAGCATCAATGTTAAAGTTATACTCTGATAATATTGGTGCTTATCTACCCCCGAGCGGCCTGTCGAAACCATTTTTACTCATCAGACCTAGGCTACTTGGCCCTCGATCGCCTTTCTTTTTATTTCTTGTGGGGTGATGCTCGGACCCATTTACCCTTCGGTCGATGCTGTATAGTTGGTACCGATCCCGGACCGGCCTTGGCTCATGAACGACGACTCTCTTAGACCTGTCGTCGGCCTTGATGGGATAAACAGACCCAAAAGGGGCTCCGAGTTGGTCTTCCTCGACTCTGATCTTTGTCTGGTACTGTTGTGTACGTCGGCCTAAGTTACCGCCGGGTACTCTACCAAATTTTATTTTTGCTGCTGTGAAGCCAAGGAGCTTCGGGGGTTAAGTCCTTCAGTAAATGCCTGAACATCCCAATCATCTGCGACTAGAGACAGGTCCATCCGTTCCATATGGAACCTCGACACGAATTCCCTGAGCATCTCGTTGTCTCTTTGTTTAACCTTACAAAGTACGACTTTCTGGTTTCGACCTTGATGGGCCCGGCGTGGGTCTTTACAAAAGCATCTGCAAGCATAGCAAACGAGTCAAATGGAATTTGGGGGTAAGTTGTGATACCATATCATTGCTCATTTGGACAATATTTCCCCAAACTTCTTCAGTAACACCGACTCGATCTCATCATCTTCCAAGTCGTTCCCTTTGATTGCATATGTATAGGAGGTCACATGCTCATTCAGATCCATTGTTCTGTTATATTTTGGGATATCATGCATACAAAACCTCTTTGGGATCAGCTTCCATGCCGCGCTCGGAGGAAAAGGCTTCTGGATAAACTTCTTGGAATCCGGCCCTTTCAATATCGGGGGTGCTCCCGCGATTTGCTCGACCCTGGAATTGTATGTTTCCACCTTCTTGTCATTGGCCTCAATTTTCTTTTCACCTAACTCCACCCGCTTCTTTAATGCTTCGAGCATTCTCATTATTTCGGGATTGACCCCGGGCTCAACTTCAACTGGTCTCTTAGTGATCTGCTTATTTCTTCGGATGTTTTCCCGGGACTGTACGGGTTCAATTCTATTGGGGGCATGGCTTTGATTCTATAGCTGTGCTATCGCCGCCTGTTGGGCCTGCAAAATTTTGAAGATTAATCGTAGTCGTCTTACCCCATTGCCTTTGTCCTCGGGCGCTTATCGAGCTATTGATCGGGGTCCCCCGCGAATGCTGTTTTCGAGATCAGTTGGTAGGTTGACGGTGATGGCCACCTATGAGTTAGCATCGACCGGATCGGTAACTGGGAGTCCGTTGGGATCAGTAGGAGGTACCTCGTTGCTAGGCACCGGATTTTTGCTTTCGCCATGATGGCCAGACTCAGCGTCATTATTCAAGTGGACGTACTGAGAATTTGACATTTTTAAACTGACCTGAAACTAAGACTTTTAAGAACAAGCGTAAAATAGAGTGTGTTATGAAGATTTGTATCAAATCACCACTATTATCCTTAGCCCCACGGTAGGCGCCAAACTATTTACCCTTAAAATAGATAACAATTAAATTTGAACGCGGTTTTAAGGATATGTGGATTAATTCAACAAAAATAATCAAGAATATTAGATAAACGAGTTAAAGACAAAATGAATAATCAAACCAATTGTAATATCACGGCCCAGCTCGAACTTAGGTTGAACAGTAGTTTTGCCCTCGATTGGACCCTTGGTTCGAAGCCAAATTGTGAATGAAGAACAAATAGTAAAGTAAGAACTTTGAAATAGCTAGAAAGCAGAAAAATAAATTTGTATTGCCTTGGTTTGCGTGTTAAAAATGTGTCTCTCTAAAGTAAAAGCCTCCCTTTATATAGTAGAGGAGTTTCATCCCTAGTACAAGTCTAAAAAAGGTAAACATCTTCCTTTCCCGTTAATTACTGATCTGTAGCCGACATCGAGGGAGATCCCCGCCGTAATATCTGGTCAGGTACAAATATCACGGCCCTCTATCCGTTGTGTGTAACCCTTTACCATGTTTTTTGAGGTTTTAGAATTCGTTCTGGGTCCGGGGAGCGTCGATTTAACGTGCCCGACAGTGGCGTAACCACATGCATTGAAGGGTGGTCAACCGAACACCCTTCATTGAAAAATTATATTATGTATATAAACATATATATTGTGTAAATATGTCAAAAAATATTTTTTATATGCGTATATTTAATTTTGAACATCCTTAATGAAATTTCTAGCTTCGCCATTGGTGCCCGGTGATGAACACATCGTTCTTCTTTCGTGGGTCTCGATACGAAAGTTTCCCGACCTCCTTTTAAGTCTCGTGCGTCCGTACCCTTCTTCCGTTTTCTTCACTAGGAAATCGGGGTATGCTCATGTCACAACCCAAAAACCTAGCCCGTCGTGATGGCGCTTATCGTGATACTAGGCAAGCCGACATTTCCAAAACACGTTCAACATCTAACAGAAATGAATTAAGACATTTAAAATAACAGGAGTTTTTCATAAAAACGAGGTAAAAACCCAAAGCATAAGTGCAGAAAAATAGTCCGACATCGGGGTGTCACTGAGTACATGAGCATCTATACTAGGAGCAGTCTAATACAACATCTAAGAAATAAGAACTGAAATGCGAATAAGATAATGAAGGAGAGCCAAGGCCTGCGAACGCCATGCAGCTACCTCGATAGTCTCCGAAATCAGCCGCTCAAATATCAACACCCGCTATGACCGGGAACACCTGGATCTGCACACGATGTGCAGGGTGTAGCGTGAGTACAATTAACTCAGTAAGTAACAAAAATAAATAAGGAACTGAGAAGGTAGTGACGATCTATACAAATACAGTTCATTTTCAATAATTCCAGCAAAGAATAGACATGCTTTCAAATCCGGCAGTTTAAGTCAAATCAGTTTTATACAGTTAAAGTGCAGGTAATCCGGATATAGAATCTTTCATAAATTTCACAACAATGACAGATAGCAACTAAGTGCATTAACAAATGAAAAACAAGTACAACCTCCCAGGGCAACAATCACTCAACTCGTCACAACAGCTCAATCACTCGGCTCTCAACCCTTAGTACTCACACTCAATAGGTACCTGCGCGCACTGGGGGAGTGCAGACTCCGGAGGGTCTCCTTTCAGCCCAAGCGCTATATCGCTGTGGCGTGTAGCCTGACTCAATCATATAAGTAGCCATAAGGCTCGTTGTGGCGTGCAAACCGATCCACAATCCATAAATAACCATAAGGCTCGTTGCGGCGTGCAACCCGATCCATATACCCTCACATAGCTCACAGCTCGGCACTCAAGCCCTATCTTAGTCACTAACCTCTCCAGCCCTCTCGGGCTTTCAGAAATCATACAAATCAGCCAAAAGAGTTAATAACAACTATCAACAAGAAATAAAAAAGAAATGGAGATACGACTCGCAAGTAGCATTGTGACCCAGTTCAAGACAACAAATAGCAGTTAATCAATAAGTACTCGACCATTGCGGGTCCCAACAGTGATAACATATGACCTAAGCATGGTTTCTAACATGAATGGTAGTCAAATTTCTAGAAGACAGCGGGAACATGTAATTAACAATAAGCTATTCGACTTTACAATCTCATGGGACGGACCAAGTCCCAATCCACCACGGTGCACGCCCACACACCCCGTCACCTAGCATGTGCGTCACCTCCAAAATAATCACATCATACCAAAATTCGGGCTTTCCTACCCTTAGGATCAGATTTAAAACTGTTACTTATCAAACCGCGCAAAATCCAACTCCGCAATGCCTTTTCCCCTTGAATCAATCTCCAAACGCCCCAAATCTAGCCACAAGTAGTATGATACAATTAATATAGGCTAAAAGAATCAATTCCACCATAAAACACGAAATTATAAGCCAAAATCCGAAATAGACTCAAACCGGCCCCCTCGGGCCCACATCTCGAAATCCGACAAAAGTCATAAAATATGAACACCCATCCACTCACAAGTCCAACCATATAAGAATTACTGGAATCCAACCTCAAATCACCTTCCAAAACTCAAAATTTTAGCCTATGAAGTTTCTACCATTTTCCCCCAAATTTACAACTCAAATCCCTAATTAGATGATGAAAATAGTAATAGATTCATGAAATATAGTCCAATCCGAGTTAGAATCATTTACCCCAACAATCTTCTCGAAGAAACCTCGAAACATCGCCTCACACCAAACTCTCAAAGTCCTAAAATCGAAATGGGAATCAAACCCTCAAAATCCCATTTTCTGCCTAGTTCTTCCGCATCTGCGGACATACTATCGCACCTGCGACGCTGCACCTGTGATGCTGCACCTGCAGAATTTCCCTCGCAGGTGCGGAAATGACTTAAGGGACTGGGTCCGCATCTGCGAGCAAGTGGTCGCACCTACGTGTGTGCACCTCCGGACAAAGGTCCGCTTCTGCTATCTTTCCCTCCATCTCACTCTCAGCATCTGCGAAGCTTCGAGCACATCTGCAGGCTCGCAGATGCGGAAATATCCTCGCACCTGTGACCCCTGGCCGTCTCCTCAACTATTGCTTATGCGCTCTTTAATCCGCACGTGCGAGTACGCACCTGCGGTCTCCCCACCGCAAGTGCGAAACCACCAGATATTAGAAAACTTCATCCATTTGCCTAAGTCCAAATTCAAACCGTTAAGTATCCGAAACACCCCCGAGCCCCCCAGGACCTCAACCAAATCTACCAACAAGTCCTAAAACACCATACAAACTTAGTCGATCCCTCAAAACACGTCAAACAACAACAAAAACATGAATCACCCTCCAATCCAAACTTAATGAACTTCGAAATTTCCAAATTCTACAAACGATGCCGAATCATACCAATCCACGTCCGATTGACCTAACATTTTGCACACAAGTCATATTCAACATTACGGACCTACTCCAACTTCCGGAATCGGAATCCGACCCGATATCAAAAATTCAACTCCCCGGTCAAACTTCCCAAAAATTCAACTTTCGCCATTTCAAGCCTAAATTAGCTACAGACCTTAGATTCATAGTCCGGACACGCTCCTAAGTCCAAAATCACTCAACGGAGCTAACTCAACCGACGAAACTCCATTCCGGATTCGTCTTCACACAACTCCGACTATAATTAAAATCCTAAGACTTAAGCTTTCATTTTAGGGACTAAGTGTTCCAAAACACTCCGAAACTAAAAATAAGACCTCTCGGCAAGTCACATAAGCAGAAACAGATATAGGAATAGCAGTAAATAGGGGATCAGGGCTAATACACTCAAAATAACCGGCCGGATCATTACATCCTCCCCCTCTTAAAATAATTGTTCATCCTCGAACGAGCATAGAGATATACCTGAAGTGGTAAACAGATGAGGATAACGGCTGCACATATCATGCTCGGTCTCCCAAGTCGCCTCCTCGACCGGCTGACCCCTCCACTGAACCTTCATAGAAGAAATATTCTTCGACCTCAGCTTTCTAACCTGCCTATCTAAGATCGCCACCGGCACCTCAACATATGATAAATCCTAGTCCAACTGGACTGAGCTGAAATCCAACACGTGAGACGGATCGCTGTGATACTTTCGGAGCATAGAAACATGGAATACTAGGTGAGATCCCGCTAGACTGGGAGGTAAGGCAAGCTCATAAGAAACCTCCCAACTCGCCGCAACATCTCAAAGGGACCAATGAACCTTGGGCTTAGCTTGCCCTTCTTCCCGAACCTCATAACGCCCTTCATAGGCGAAACCCGAAGTAAGACCCGCTCCCCAACCATGAATGAAACATCGCAAACCTTTTGATCCGTATAACTCTTATGTCTGGACTGGGCTGTGCGTAGTGTATCTTGAATCACCTTAACCTTCTCTAGAGCATCCTGCATCAAGATTATACCCAATAATCTAGCCTCACCCGGCTCAAACCAACCCACCGGAGACCTACACTGCCTACCATACAGAGCTTCATACGGTGCCATCTGGATGCTTGACTGGTAACTATTGTTGTAATAAAACTCCGCTAGAGGAAAGAACTGATCCCACAAATGCCTAAATTCCATCACACACGCACGGAGCATATCCTCTAATATTCGAATAGTGCGCTCGGACTGTCTGTCCGTCTGAGGTTGAAATGTTGTGCTCAACTCCACTCGAGTCCCCAACTCATGCTGTACGGCCCTCTAGAACCGTGATGTAAATTGCGTACCCCAGTCCAAGATGATAGATACCGGTACGTAATGAAGCCTGTCGATCTCGCAGATATACACTCGAGCCAGCTACTCGGTAAAATAGGTAGTCATCACAGGAATGAAATAAGCTGACTTGGTCACCCTATCCATAATTACCCAAACTGCATTAAACTTCCGCTGAGTCCGTGAAATCCCAACAACAAAATCCATAGTGACCCGCTCTCATTTCCACTCCAGAATCTCTAACTTCTGAAGCAATCCACCTGGTTGCTGATGCTCATACTTCACCAGTTGGCAATTTAGGTACCGAGCTACATACTCCACTATGTCCTTCTTCATTCTCCTCCACCAGTAATGTTGTCTCAAGTATTGATACATCTTTGCGGCACCCGGGTGAATAGAATACCGCGAACTGTGAGCCTCCTGGAGAATCAACTCATGCAAACCATCCACGTTGGGCACACATAGCCTGCCCTGTATTCTCAATGCACCATCATCCCCAATAGTGACCTCCTTAGCATCACCGTGCTGGACCGTGTCCTTAAAGACAAGCAGATGGGGGTCATCATACTGACGTTCCCTGATACGATCATAAAGAGAAGACCGAGAGACCACACAAGCCAATACTCGACTAGGTTCAGAAATATCCAATCTAACAAACTGGCTGGCCAAGGCGTGAACATCCAATGCCAATGGCCTCTCTACTGCTGGAAGATACACTAAGCTCCCCAAACTCTCAGTCCGGCGACTCAAGGCATCGGCCACTACATTGGCCTTCCCGGGATGGTACAAAATGGTGATATCATAATCCTTAAGAAGCTCCAACCACCTCCGCTGACGCAAGTTGAGATCCTTCTGTTTGAAAAGATGCTGCAAACTCCGATGATCAGTGTAAATCTCACAATGGACCCTGTACAAATAGTGCCACCAAATCTTCAAGGCATGAACAATAGTTGCTAAATCAAGGTCATGGACAGGATAATTCTTCTTATGAGGCTTAAACTGGCGCGAAGCATAAGCAATCACTCTACCCTCCTGCATCACAACACACCCAATACCGATCCGCGAGGCATCACAATACATTGTGTAAGAACCGAAAGCTGATGGTAGAACTAGATCTGGAGCCGTGGTCAAAGCAGTCTTGAGCTTCTGAAAGCTCTCCTCGCACTCCTCCGACCACCTGAAAGGAGCACCCTTTTGGGTCAATTTAGTCAAGGGCGATGCAATAGATGAGAAGCCCTCCACAAAATGGCGGTAATAACTAGCCAAACCTAGAAAACTCTGAATCTCCGTGACTGATGACGGTCTGGGACAACTTTGAATTGCCTCTACCTTCTTCAGGTCTACCTGAATACCCTCACTGGACACCACATGTCCCAAGAATACCACTGAACAGGGCTAAAACTCACACTTGGAGAACTTTGCATAAAGCTTCTCCTCCCTCAACTGTTATAACACAATCCTCAGATGTTGGGCATGCTCCTCCTGGCTACAAGAGTACACCAAGATGTCATCAATGAATACAATAACGAACAAGTCAAGATAAGGCAGAAACACACTGTTCATCAGATGCATGAACGTTGCTGGGGCATTGGTCAGCCCAAAAGACATCACAAGGAACTCATAATGGCTATATCGAGTTCTGAAAGATGTCTTAAGAATATCTGAGTCCCGAATCTTTAGCTGGTGATACCCTGACCTCAAATCAATCTTGGAGAACACCCTCGCTCCCTGAAGCTGGTCAAACAAATCATCAATACGCTGCAATGGATACTTGTTCTTGATTGTGACCTTGTTCAACTACATGTAATCAATGCATATTCTCATAGTGCCATCCTTCTTCTTTACAAATAGAACTGGTGCACCCCAAGGTGACACGTTAGGCCGAATAAACCCCTTATCAAGGAGTTCCTGAAGCTGCTCCTTTAATTCCTTCAACTCCGTCGGTGCTATACGATACGGTGGAATAGAAATAGGCTGAGTGCTTGACACCAAATCAATACCGAAATCAATATCCCTGTCGGGCGGCATGCCCTGCAGGTCTTCAGGAAACACATCCGGAAAATCTCGCACCACTGGAACAAAATCAATAGCAGGGGTCTCTGCACTAACATCCCTCACGAAGCAAGATAAGATAGGCAACCCTTCTCAACCATCCACTGAGCCTTTAAGTATGAAATCACTCTACTGGGAGCATAGTTTATAAAGCCGCTTCACTCAACCCTCGGCAACCCCGGCATCGCCAACGTCACGGTCTTAGCGTGACAATCTAAAACAACATGACATGGAGACAACCAATCCATACCCAGTATTACGTCAAAAATCGACCATACTAAGCAACAAGAGATTTACTCTGGTTTCCAAACTCCCAATAGTCAGCACACATGACCGATATACACGGTCCACAATGATAGTACCGTCCACCGACGTAGACACATGAACAGGTGAAACTTGAGACTCATGGGGCATATCCAGATAATGAGCAAAATACGAGGACTTATACAAATAAATGGAACCAGGGTCAAATAATACAGAGGCATCTCTATGGCAAACTGAGACAATACCTGTAATCACAGCATCCGAAACAATGGCATCTGGTATGGAAGGAAGAGTATAGAAACGGGCTTGGCCGCCCCCTAATCGGCCTCCCCCTCTCGGGCAACCCCTAGCTGACTGGGCTCCACCATGAGCTGGCTGAGCTGGTGGTGAAGAAACTGGTGCTGATGTCATAGACCGGATCCTCTACTGAGCTGGACCTCCCACTAGGCGAGGACACTGCCTCCTCATGTGACCAAACTCTCCACACTCATAGCAACCCCCCGGTGCTGGTGTTGGGGACTGAAGGGAGCCCCAGGCACCGGGATAACTGGTAGAAGGACCTGGCATAGACGAGCCCTGACCCAATAGAGCACAGGACGAACTCTGAGCTGGGAGAGCACTGAGAGATGAATGGACCTACTGATAACTGTGTGAACCATGGCCAGATGATGCACCACGGTAAACTGGGTGAGCCGTCTGAGCATGTGTGAAAGGACGACCTCTACCGTGGTGGAACTGACCCCCAGAAGGAACACCGCTAAATCCACCCTGACCACGAGGCCTCTTGGCCTCCATCTCGACCCACTCCTAGCTGCGAACCATCTCAATCTGATGAGCAATGTTGACAACCTCATCAAAAGTATCACCAGTCACTCTCTCTCTAGTCATAAGCAACCGCAGCTGAAAAGTGACATCTATGAACCTTCTGATCCTCTCCCTGTCTGTGGGAACCAACCAAATAGCATAACGGGCCAACTCTAAAAATCTCATCTCATACTGCGTCACTAACATATCACCCTGATGAAGCTACTCGAACTGCCTGCACAGCTCCTCTCTGCGGACTGTGGCACGAACTT
Organism: Nicotiana otophora; assembly: GCA_000715115.1. NCBI lineage: Eukaryota > Viridiplantae > Streptophyta > Magnoliopsida > Solanales > Solanaceae > Nicotiana > Nicotiana otophora. The sequence continues at coordinate 33,490 of AWOL01S0009208.1, read as the reverse complement.
CTCTAGGAATAGACCGGGGAACTGCTACCATGTAAGAGGTGTTGCACCGACCGGCCTACGCCTCTCGTAAGCCTCCTACCAACTGAAGGCAGCCCCAGAGAACTAAAAAGTAGTGAACGAGACCCCACTGGACTCTAGAATACCTGATGTACGGAGTATCCTATGGCACATATCCAAGAAGCCATGTGCATCCTCTCCCTCGGCACCACTGAAAGGTGGAGGCTGGAGTCTCCCAAACCTCTCCAATCGACCCTGCTCATCATCAGGCATAACAGGAACCACATAGTCCTGAGCAGCTACAACCGGCTGGGCTAGTGGTGCCCCCGGTGTCTGGAATCCCTGTACCACCATGCTCTGGTGTGTGGGCGACAGGCGTCTGAGTACCTCCCCCGGCCTGAGAAGTGGCTGCTACGGCCGGAACAGAGACCGCCTGAGCAAGACTGGTACACGCAGTCAGAATCGGAGCTAAGGCCTCCTTAAGGCCTGGAATCACAATGGGCATGGGTGGTGCCTGAGCTAGTCCCCCAGGCTCATCCACAATTGGAGCCTGCTCCTGAATTGGGGAAACTGGCGGATCTGCAGGTGCTGCCCTAGCTGCGGTGCGAGCTGCACCTCTTCCCCTACCGGGGCCTCTACTGTGACCTCGGCCTCTTGCGGCCCTGTGGTACCGGTGGTTGTCCATCCTTCCCCATAGTACGTGTCCTCACCATCTATGAGAGAATTAGAACAACAGAAATTTAGTTACCAGAATCAAAAGATCTGCACGACAAGATTTAAAGAATGTGAAATTTCCTAAGGGTTCAGCAGCTTCTCGAAGATAAGTACAGACGTCTCCGTACCGATCTGCAAGACTCTACTAAACCTGCTCATGACTCATGAGACCTATGTAACCTAGGCTCTGATACCAACTTGTCATGACCCGAAAACCTAGCCCGTCATGATGACGCCTATCATGATACTAGGCAAGCCGATATTTCTAAAGCACTTTCAACATCTAACATAAATGAATTAAGACATTTAAAATAACAGGAGTTTTTCATAAAAACGGAGTAAAAACCCAAAGCATAAGTGTAGAAAAATAGCCCGGCATTGGGGTGTCACTGAGTACATGAGCATCTATACCAGGAGCAGTCTAATACAACATCTAAGGAATAAGAACTGAAATGCAAATAAGATAATGACGGAGAGCCAAGGCCTGCGAACACCATGCAGCTACCTCAATAGTCTTCGGAATCAGCCGCTCAAATATCAACACCCGCTACGACTGGGAACACCTGGATCTGCACACGAAGTGCAGGGTGTAGCGTAAGTACAACTAACTTAGTAAGTAACAAAAATAAATAAGGAACTGAGAAGGTAGTGACGAGCTATACAAATACAGTTCATTTTTAATAATTTCAGAAAAGAATAGACATGCTTTCAAATCCGACAGTTTAATTCAAATAAGTTTTATACAGTTAAAGTGTAGGTAATCCGGATATAGAATCTTTCAGAAATTTCACAACAATGATAGATAGCAACTAAGTGCATCAACAAATGAAAAACAAGTACAACCTCCCAGGGCAACAGTCACTCAACTCGTCACAATAACTCAATCACTCAGCTCTCAGCCCTCAGTACTCACACTCAATAGGTACATGCGCTCACTAGGGGTGTGCAGACTCCGAAGGGGTTCATTTCAGCCCAAGCGCTAGATCAATGCAGCATGCAGCCCGACCCAATCATATAAGTAGCCATAAGGCTTGTTGCGGCTTGCAACCCAATCCATAGTCCATAAATAGTCATAAGGCTCATTGTGGCGTGCAACCCGATCCATATACCATCACATAGCTCACAGCTCGGCACTCAGCCCCTATCTCAGTCACTAACCTCTCCAGCCCTCTCAGAATTTCAAAAATCATACAAATCAGTCAAAAGAGTTAATAACAACTGTCAATAAGAAAACAAAAGGTAACAGAGATACGACTCGCAAATAGCACTGTGACTGAGTTCAAGACATCAAATAACAGTTAATCAACAACTACTCAACCGCTGCAGGTCCCAACAGTGATAACATATTGTCTAAGCATAGTTTCTAACATGAATGGTAGTCAAATTTCTAGAAAACATAGGGAACATGTAACTAACAATAAGATATTCGACTTTACAGTCTCACAGGACGGATCAAGTCCCAATCCCCCATGGTGCACGCCCACATGCCTATCACCTAGCATGTGCATCACCTCCAAAATAATCAAATCATACCAAAATCCGGGGTTTTATACCCTTAGGACCAGATTTCAAACTGTTACTTATCTCAAACCGCGCAAAATTCTACTCTGCAATGCCTTTGCCCCTTGAATTAATCTCCAACCGCCCCGAATCTAGCCACAAGTAGTACGATACAATTAATAGTCTAAAAGAATCAATTCCACCACAAAACATGAAATTATAGGCCAAAATCCGAAATAGACTCAAACCCCTCGGGCCCACATCTCGAAATCCGACAAAAGTCATAAAATACGAACACCCATCCACTTACGAGTCCAACCATACAAGAATTAATCGAATCCAACCTTAAATCACCTTCCAAAACTCGTAATTTTAGCCTATGAAGTTTCTACCACTCCCCCCCAAAATTTACAACTCAAATCCCTAATTAGATGATGAAAATAGTAATAGATTCATGAAATATAGTCCAATCCGAGTTAGAATTACTTATCCCAACAATATTCTCGAAGAAACCTCGAAATATCGCCTCACACCGAGCTCTCAAAGTCCCAAAATCGAAACTGGAATCAAACCCTCAAAATCCCATTTTCTGCCCAGTTCTTCCGCATCTACGAACATGCTGTCACACCTGCGATGCCGCACCTGCGATGCCGCACCTGCGGAATTTCCTTCGCAGGTGCGGAAATGACTTAAGGGACTGGGTCCGCATCTATGAGCAAGTGGTCGCACATGCGTGTGCACACCTGCGGACAAAGGTCCACTTCTGCGATCTTCCCCTCCATCTCACTCTCCGCATATGCGGAGCTTCGAGCGCATCGGCGGGCTCGTAGATGCGGAAATGTCCTCGAACCTACAACCCCTAGCCATCTCCTCAACTCCCTCTTCTTCTCTCCTTCATCCGCACGTGTGAGTACACACCTACGGTGGTCTCCCCACCGCAGGTGCGAAACCACAAGATATCAGAAAACTTCAGCCATTTGCCTAAGTCCAAATTCAAACCGTTAAGCATTTGAAAGACCCCCGAGGCCTCCGGAACCTCTACAAAATATACCAACAATTCCTAAAACACTATACGAACTTAGTCGAGTCCTCACAACACGTCAAACAACAATAAAAACACGAATCACCCTCCAATCCAAACTTAATGAACTTCGAAATTTCCAAATTCTACAAATGATGCCGAATCATACCAAACCATGTCCGATTGACCTCAAATTTTGCACACAAGCCATATTTAACATTACGGACCTACTCCAACTTTCGAAAATGGTATCCGACCCCGATATCAAAAAGTCATCTCCCCGGTCAAACTTCCCAAAAATATGACTTTTGCCATTTCAAGCCTAAATTAGCTACAGACCTTAGATTTATAGTGCGAACACGCTCCTAAGTCCAAAACCACCCAACGGAACCGACAGAACTCCATTCCGAAGTCGTCTTAACACAATTCTGACTACGGTCAAAATCTTAAGACTTAAGCTTCTATTTTAGGGACTAAGTGTCCCAAAATACTCCGAAACCAAAAACAAGACCTCCCGACAAGTTACATAAGAAGAAACAGATATGGAGAAAGTAGTAAATAGGGGATCAGGGATAATACACTTAAAATGACCGGCCGAGTCGTTACAGTTTAATCCCCGATTTACCCGTATACATGTTTAATGAATGAGAAGGATCAAACAATTAGTTTGATAAAAGTAGGATAATATACCTCAAACGTTAGAATTCACGATGAGTGACTATGTATTCTTATGAGGGTCACGTCATGAGGTTTAGAAATAAAAGAACTTTAAAGGGCATCACAAGGTTTAGAAAAAAAAGGTTAAGCCCTTGGTACACTGGGCCTTTTCAAATTCTCAGTTGACAAGTGCGTATTGTGGTGCAATGGTTGGCTCTTCCATCCGAGTTATATGTGGATTGTGGTGCATTTTGTGTTTCACCTACCTATGTTAAGGAAGTAATTGTGTGATTAGTCACATGTACTTATGGCATATCTTATACATTTGGATGAGAACTTGACCTCTATAACTGTCATTGACGAATAGATGAAGAAAATTTGTTGTCTTAATAAATACGATATGAAAGTATTATTCAAAAGAAAAAAGTAACATCAGAAGTAGAAGAAGCAATGAAAGCCAAGTAACCTATCACGACCCCAATCTCAATCACGGGGTCGTGATGGCGCCTAGCACTGCTTACTAGTCAAGCAAACACTCAACAATAGTAACATATATAAAACTAATATAAAACCAAATGATATCACCATAAAGAGTAAAACTCAGAAATACATAAAGAGTCTAAGAAAATACATCTGGCTAATAACCTTCCAGAACTAGTGTCACAGAGTACATAAGCTCCTAAAGATTTACTAAATACAACATTTGAAATGATAAATATCATTGTTTGATACAAATAAATAGTAAAAGGACTAATAAATAGGTTACTTCAAGGCCAGTAGACGAGAGTGAAGCACTACCTGGAGTCTCCTTAATGTTTCAAGCTAGTCAGTCCTCTGCACACTATTGGGACCGATGCCAAAATCTACACAAGAAGTATAGAAGTGTAGTATGACTACAACCGACCCAATATAATCAGTAAGTGTCGAGCCTAATCCCGATAAGGTAGTGACGAAGCTAAGACAAGACACCTACTATAATAACCTATGTAGTTAAATAATGGAAATATAACGAGAAATATATCAATTAATATAATAAAGGAAAATGTCAAGTAAGATAACAAAATATATAAACAAACGAGGTAGCAAGTGTAATTGCAAGAAGAAGTGGTACGAGGAATAATGAAAGGAACAGCTAAGGAAAATAACGACTATACTTTCTCAAATAACACCAAACAAGCCTTTCACAACAAATCAAGTCCAAGCAAATGACAAGACAACTATGAAACAACATAGCCAAATCCTCAATCCGCATAATAAAAGCAAGAAATAAGAGATGTCATATCAAATGATATGTCAACACCCTTTGTGCATTTACTCACATTCTCACATATACGGAAATACCCTTTGTGCATATTCACTCTTCTTCACAAGAACGAAAACCCTTCGTGCAATAGTAATAATATATAAAGGAGCACGAAAACACCTTTTTGTACATAATCACTCTTCCTTACAAGCACAGAAATACCCTTCATACAATCCACTCTTCCTCGCCAAGCATAAACATATAAAATAATGTCAAGCAAGACAGGAAACACAAACAACATCGAGAAGAGTGATTGTAGATAACACGGCATATAGAAGATAACCATCAATTTTGCACCAATAACCAAGTCAACGTTTCAATAATCTTTACACCCAATACCTTAATAAGATCAACCTAGAAATTAACATGAATAAAAATAATCAAAGAGTTTCACAATCAATTTAAAGCATGGAAGACATGATACATAAAGCAACAAGACATGAATAAGGCTAGTTTTACCGGTATGCTTGACCCATAACAAATGCATATGCACTTATCACCTTGCATATACACTACCCCAACACATATAGCATATATCAAATAGACCTAATTACATCCTAATTCCATCAAATTAAGGTTAACCAAGATACTTACCTCTATCCGATATAAATTAACAATCCAACATCGTTTTTCCTTTAGCACAAACCTCCAAACCACTCGAATCCAGTCAATTAATACTCAAATAAGTCAAAATAAGTTTTAGAAACTATCGTAGTCTCAAAAATATTCGATCATTATCATATTTTGAAAAGTCAACAAAAAGTCAACTTGAGCTTGATGACGTACAAATCAAGTCCTGAAATAGTAAGTATACACGGTCGCATGAAATATAATTTACCAACAATGAGTCAGGGTCGAATTCCACAAGCAATAATATTTAGGCGATTAGCCAAGTAAAGACATTGTCATTTTTTATGCTAAGCCAAACGCTAACATGGGTTTTGAGAAAATATTATATCTAAATGTGAAAATATAAACAGTCCAAATCGAAAGGCCGTGACGGACACCCGGGTCTTACTAGCCGAGCACCAACATAACGTATCTTAACCATACTATCATGCATAAATGGGCCAAAAGAGTCGTCATGAGATAACCAGAATAAAACATAAGGAAATACTGGACATAGGACAACCCCAAAATGATATACATGAGATACACGGGCCTACAAGGCCGAACAAAATATCTATACACCTCACATCTGTCTACAAGCCTCTAAGGAGTACATAAACAATATAAGGTCGGGACATGGCCCCGCCATAACCATAATCATATGTACATGAGTATACTGACTCGAAAGGCAACTCCGAGACAAGTGGAGTACAACAACACTTCATGCTGAACAGGTAGCCTACTGGGAGGACTGCCAACCTGTATATCCAAACGTGCAGCATGGCATGCAACGTCCATAAATAAAAGAGACGCCAGTACGAATAAAGTACTGAGTATGTAAGGCAGAAAAGCATAAATAAGAACAATAATATAAAGAGCGATAAAGAAGATACAACATGTAACATCTGAGTGCCTCTCAGGGCGACTGACATGAAATGCATGATACATACATATATATATACATATATAAATACACACACACACACATATATATATATATATATATATATATATATATATACACTTTTAAAAACATACGCCTATGTGGGCATCATCATCATCATATTATATCCGGCCTCAAAGAGGACTAGGTAAAAACGTACCCGGCCACGTTGAGATCGGTAAAACTCAACTGATCAGTGGTTGCACAATAGGTGCCGTACCCGGCCAACTATAGCGTTGCTCGGTAGAGTAAAGTAGGTATATATATATATATATATATATATAAAATGCGCTGGACTCATGGGAATCATATTCTGAACCTTTCAGAGTGATGTAAGGTTGGTAACCTCTGTATACGTTATTAGAGCTAACTCGTCATCATGAATCTTATAAGAATCAGGAAATACCAACAATATTTGATAACATAAGAAGAAGAGAAGCGACATCAGCATCAACCATTCCATAAGAAGGGAAACAATGTAAGTACTGCTAGTTTCTAAGAGTGTATCATGTAATAGAAAGAAATGGATAGCCTTACATACCTTGTATATACTTCCCAACCATAAGCTATGCAAATTGTAACACCCCGGAATACTTCGAAGTACTTAAGTGGTAAGCCCGGTAAATTTTGCAAAGAAAACAATGTTTGAGGCTCGAACGTTTTTGGTTGAATAATGCACCAAAAAGTAAAGGAAAATATATGGTGGAAAAGTGCATTTCTGTGGTCCATTATGCGACCGCAGAACCACTCTGCGGACCGCATAATAGCCGCAGAGTGAGGCAGTTAATTGGGTCAGCTGGAAGCAATTATGCGGTCGACTATGCGGCTGCATAATGGTTATGCAGTGCATTATGCGACCGCATAATAGTTATACGGACCGCATAGTGACCGCATACACAGACAGTTCTTTTGGCTATTTTGTAACCAACTATGCGACCGATATGCGGTCCGCATATCGGTTATGCGATCACATACCATGTTCCGGAGCTCCATTTTTGGGTTTTTAAAACCCAACCCTATTTCGTTAAATATACTCTTTGGGTCATTTTTGAGTTATTATCTGACATTCTAGAGTGAGAGATGGTGCCCTAGAGTGAGAAGGTGTTCTCCAATATTTGTCCTTCAATTCTTGCCCAAGTTTTGGAAGATTAAGAAGGGAAACTCACTAGGTCTTCATCCTAGAGGTAAGATTCTACACCCTTACTCTTAATTTTGAATTTTGTGTAGAAATGGATAATAAGCAAGATAATTTCTGGGCAGGAGGAATGGTTATTTTACATACATGTGTTATCAAAGGATGTAGGAAGATTGTTGAGCTAAAAATGGTAAAGATTAGGTTGTGGGATGATGGAATCCTCCCTAAAAAGGGATTTGAAACCATAATGCACACCTAGTGTTTGATAAAATGCTCAAATGAGCTAGAACCATAATCATCTTCCTAATTGTGGTTCAATTTATTATATTTCTAAAAACGATTGAAGTTTCTAAGAATTGCGGAACGTTTTAGAGTTTAAGAAAGCTCAATTGAGGTATGTTGGCTAAACTCTTCTTTAAGAATTGGAATTCCCATTATCCTTGTAAGTTCTGAGATGTCGATTATAAATTGAGTATTCCGATAAATTTTGTGATGAAGATATATGTTCAATTAGTGTTTCAAATGCTCTTATCATATTACATTATAAATTGAGGACATGTCCCAAACTATGGATTACGTATCCATATGTTATAATTTCTAGTCGTGATTTATGTGAAAGTTATTATGCCATGTTGTGTAGAGATTGCAATTGTGATACACCTCCACCCGCATACATTGGGGTGAGGCAGCATGAGCGCTTTGTGTAGGGATTATGATATTGTGGGACTGCACCTCCACCCGCTTACATTGGGGTGAGGCGGTACGACCACTTTATGCATGGTTTTGGTATTGTTGTGGCACCACCACCCGCATACATTGGGGTGAGGCAGCATGAGCGCTTTGTGTAGGGATTATGATATTGTGGGACTGCACCTCCACCCGCTTACATTGGGGTGAGGCGGTACGACCACTTTATGCATGGTTTTGGTATTGTTGTGGCACCACCACCCGCATACATTGGGGTGAGGCAGCATGAGCGCTTTGTGTAGGGATTATGATATTGTGGGACTGCACCTCCACCCGCTTACATTGGGGTGAGGCGGTACGACCACTTTATGCATGGTTTTGGTATTGTTGTGGCACCACCACCCGCATACATTGGGGTGAGGCAGCATGAGCGCTTTGTGTAGGGATTATGATATTGTGGGACTGCACCTCCACCCGCTTACATTGGGGTGAGGCGGTACGACCACTTTATGCATGGTTTTGGTATTGTTGTGGCACCACCACCCGCATACATTGGGTGAGGCGGCATAGCCGCTTTGTGTTGGTATTGGTATCGTTAATGCATTTACACCCACATACATTGGGATGAGGCAGCATAGCCACTTTGCATAGGTTCTTGGTACTATGGTTATACATCCACCCGCGTACATTGAGGCGAGGCAGCAGGGCCGTGTGATTTGAGTTGTGGTATTGTACGTACACCTCCACCTGCATACATCATGTGAGGCAGCGGGGCCGCTTTGTGTGAAGATGGTTATAGAGGATCTCATCTTAAATCCTATAAATGTTGTTGATAGCTTTTAATAAGCTTGCTATGGTTGAGACGGTTATCTATATTATTCTATTGCCACACTGGTTCATCATAATTATCTTGTATTTCTAAATACTTAAATTGGTGTTTAGTTTTCATACTAGTACTATTCGAAGGTACTAACATCCCTTTTGTCGAGGGCGCTGCATCTTTAAATGGATGCAGGTGGTTCCACAGCAGGAGACATTGATTAGTGATAGTAGTACACCTTCTTCCCAGCAGACGTGGTGAGCCCCACTTCATCCCGGGGTCATGTATCTTTTGTTCTTTATGTATTATGGTTGAGGTATAGCCGGGGCCTTGTTGCCGGCATTATCATTGTACTCTTCTTTATTTATAGAGGCTCCGTAGACATAGTGTAGGTTGTGTATTGGTGTTGGGGAAAGACAAACTATGTCGTGTTGTGGATGTATTACTTGTCCATTTGAGACTTTAAAAATGACGAAACTATTGGAGATGAATTGGTATTGTAGACATGAACACATTTTCGTCTAATTAATGATAATATGTATTATCTCTATTCATGGATGAGTTTGGGTAGAATGAAATCTAACAGGCTTGCTCGGTTAGGTTCACTCGGTTGAGCGTCGGTCGCGCTCCTCGGTTTTGGGGTGTGACAAACTTTGTATCAGAGCCTAAGGTTTTAAAGTGTCCTAGGATGTCTCGGAGCCGTGTCTAGTAGAGTCCTTATTATCAGTGTGTTGTCGACCACATCTATAATTAGGATGCTACATGGGCATTTAGGAATAATACCCTTCTTTTATGTTCTTGCTCGTGCGATAAAGCTGGTTGTAAGATTGTTCCTCCTTTAACTCCTGTGTTGCTCTAATATTCAGTACATGGCACCTAAGAAAAAGGCAAGAATTGGCCAAAGAGCCAATGTCATCCCAGGAGTGACAGTTGACCCTATAATTGATGATGCAGGTGAGCACCCGAGGAGTGAGAATATTCCTCCAGTTACTACACTGCCTGACTCTACTACAACTGATCAAACCGCACCTGTCCCTACACCTACAGAAGGTACAACAGTTCCTCCAACTGATATTCTAGTTCCACCTCCAGCTCCAGCTTTCGATTCTGTTGTGTCTGATATTGATATTAGGGGAGCCATACAGATGTTGATACAAATAGTGGCTTCTCAGGCCCAGAGATCGAGTGTTGGGCCTACTTCTTCCAGTCATACAGGGGAATCTGCTAGTTCCAGGGTGAACAAGTTTCTTCAGTTAGATCCTCCAGTGTTTACGGGTACTGATCCCGAGGAGGACCCCCCAAGACTTCACTGATGACATGTACAAAACTCTCCGCGTTATGCATGCTACAGAGATGGAGGGAGTAGAGTTGGCCTCTTACCGCCTGAAAGGGGTGGCTTATTCTTAGTTTGAGTTGTAGGATGAATCCTGTGAGGAGGGAAGCCCTCCGGTAAGGTGGGGTGAGTTCACAGATGCCTTTATGGATCATTTCTTCCTGCCGAAACTAAGGCAACTCGTGCCGCTGAGTTTTTAAGCCTGAAGCAGGGTAGTACGAATATGTGGGAGTACCATAAGGAGTTTGCGCGCCTGTCCAAGTATGCTATTCACATGTTGCCCACTATGGAGGCTAGAGTGCACCGGTTTGTACAGGGCCTTAGCCCCTTGGTTATAAATGAGGCCTCTATAGCTGCCTTAACTTCTGATATGAACTATGATAAGATGGTGGCATTTGATCAAGCCACAGAGACCCGCAAATTGAAGAACATAATAGAGTGTCAGTGTAGCAGCAAGGCCCGGTCCGCGGGTAACTTTAGTGGTTCTTCCGGTGGTAGTGGTGGTAGGT
>AWOL01S0009208.1:0-20083 GCA_000715115.1 Nicotiana otophora | reverse complement strand
ATTTTGATGTGATAATGGGGATGGATTGGCTTTATTCTTGTTTTGCCAAGCTTGATTGCCGAACCAGAACTGTTAGGTTCGAATTTCCAAATGAGCCAGTTATTGAGTGGAAGGGTGATGATGTAGTGCCAAAGGGTAGGTTTATTTCCTACCTAAAGGCCACGAAAATAATCAACAAGGGATGTATTTACCATTTGGTCTGGGTTACGGACACCGATGCTGAGGCACCTGCACTTGAGTTTGTGCCTGTTGTGAATGAATTTTTGAGAGTCTTTCCGGATGAACTCCCTGGGATCCCACCAGACAAGGAGATTGATTTTGGGATTGATGTGATTCCAGATATGCATCATATTTTTATTCCACCCTAAAGAATGGCACCGGCAGAATTGAAGGAGCTAAAGGAACAATTGACAGACTTGTTAGAAAAGGGTTTTATCCAGCCAAGTGTGTCGCCTTGGGGCGCACCGGTACTTTTTGTAAGAAAGAAAGATGGGTCACAGAGAATGTGTATTGACTATCGGCATCTTAATAAGGTAACAGTCAAAAATAAGTATCCACTGCCAAGGATAGATGACTTGTTTGATCAATTGCAAGGTGCCAGGTACTTCTCCAAAATCAATTTATGATCTGAGTATCACCAATTGAATATCAGGGAGCGGGATATTCCGAAAATAGCTTTTAGAGCCCGGTATGGGCATTTTGAGTTTCTAGTAATGTCTTTTGGGCTAACAAATGCTCCAGCAACCTTCATGGATCTTATGAATCGCGTTTTTAAGCCATTCCTCGACTCCTTTGTGACAATGTTCATTGACGATATTCTTGTATATTCACGAAGCCGAGAAGACCATGCCGATCATCTCAGGGTAGTTCTGCAAACCTTGCATCAACACAAGTTATATGCAAAGTTTTCAAAGTGTGAATTTTGGCTTGAATCAGTCATATTCTTGGGTCATATAGTTTCTAGTGAGGGAATTAAGGTTGATCCTCAGAAAATTTCAGCGGTGAAGAATTGGTCGAGGCCTACAACCCCAACAGAGATTCACAGTTTCTTAGGCTTAGCTGGATATTACAGAAAGTTTGTAGAGGGGTTTTCTACTCTTGCCTCTCCATTGAGTAAATTGACGCAGAAGACAATTAAGTTCCAATAGTCAGATGCTTGTGAAAAGAGTTTCTAGGAATTGAAAGAGACTGACTACGACGCCGGTGTTGACTCTACCATAGGGTATGGATGGATTTGTGGTATATTGTGATGCTTCAAGAACCGGGCTTGGGTGTGTATTAATGCAACATGGGAAGGTAATAGATTATGATTCTAGGCAACTAAAGAATCATGAAAAGGACTATCCAACACATGATTTCGAACTTGCGGCAGTGGTATTTGCATTAAAAATTTGGCGTCATTATTTATATGGGGTCCATGTTGATATATTAACGGACCATAAGAACCTTCAATACATTTTCAAGCAGAAGGAATTGAATCTGAGGCAGAGAAGATGGCTTGAGTTACTCAAGGACTACGACATCGATATTCTATATCATTCGGGAAAGGCCAATGTTGTGGCTGATGCTTTTAGCCAGAAATCTATGGGTAGTTTGGCTCACTTTGAGGCATACAGATGCCATTAGCCAAGGAAGTTCACCGATTGTCTAGTTTGGGAGTTCATCTTACAGACTCTAGTGAATGAGGGGTAGTTGTGCAAAATAGGGCTGAATCATCGCTTGTTGCGGAAGTTAAAGAGAAGAAATACAGTGATCCATTGTTGGTGCAATTGAAAGAGGGGATTCATAAACATAAGACCATGGCCTTTTCTCTTGGCATAGATGATGGTACACTAAGGTACCAAGGGCGACTATGTGTTCTAAATGTGGATGGTCTCCATGAAAGAAGTTTAACTGAAGCTCACACTTCTAGGTATTCTGTGCACCCAGGTTCTACAAAAATGTATAATGATCTTAAGGAAGTCTATTGGTGGAATGATATGAAGAGGAATGTGGCGGACTTTGTAGCAAGATGTCCGAACTGTCAGTAAGTGAAGGCCGAACACCAAAGGTACGGTGGGTTGGCACAGAACATAGAAATTCCAATGTGGAAGTAGAAAATGATTAATATGGACTTTGTGGTAGGATTACCGCGCACTCCGCACAAGTTTGACTCAATTTGGGTGATTATGGATCGACTCACGAAATCAGCACACTTTATGACGGTTAAGTCTACCGACACAGTGGAGCAGTATGCTCAGTTGTATATCAAAGAAATAGTCAGGTTGCATGGCACCCCAGTTTCCATCATTTCTGATCGGGGAGCACAATCCACTGCTAAATTTTGGAAGAAATTTCAGCAAGGTTTGGGTACTCAAGTGAATCTTAGTACAACCTTTCACCCGCAGACTGACGGACAGGCAGAGCGGACTATTCAGACGCTTGAGGATATGTTGCGCGCTTGTGTCCTAGATTTCAAAGGTAGCTAGGATGATCATTTACCACTTATAGAATTTGCATATAACAATAACTATCATGCTAGAATTCAGATGGCACCAGTCGAGGCTTTATATGGTAGGAGATGTAGATCTCCCATTGGGTGGTTCGAAATCGGGGGATCAGAGTTGATAGGGCCAGACCTCGTGCATCAGGCTATGGAAAAAGTTAAAATCATTAAGGAGCGGTTGAAGACTGCTCAAAGTCATCAGAAATCCTATTCGGATATTCGTCGTAGGGATTTTGAGTTCAAAGAAAATGATTGGGTATTCTTAAAAGTTTCCCCCATGAAGTGTGTAATGCGATTTGGTAAGAAAGGAAAATGGAGTCCGAGGTATTTCGGACCATACAAAATCATTCAGAGGATCGGTGAGGTAGCACACAAGCTTGAGCTACCACCTGAGATGTTATTAGTACACCTGGTGTTTTATGTGTCTATGTTAAATAATGTAGTTTGCGACCCGAAAGTCATTATTACGGTTGAGACTATTGAGGTAAATGAAGAATTGACTTATGAAGAGATTCTAGTTTCTATTATTGATCGGCAAGTCCGAAAGTTGAGAAACAAAGAATTTGCATCCATGAAAGTGCTATGGCGAAACCAACTGGTTGAAGAGGCTACTTGGGAGGCCAAAGAAGAAATGAAGAAAAAGTATCCTTATTTATATGAATAACCATGTAATTATGAGTTGTGCCTTCTGAAAATGCTAAGGGATATTCCTATGAAATATGTATGACTTGTACATTTGGTGTTAAGGGTTTCCGTTCTGGCAATATAATTACTTGTAAGGCCACAATTGGTGTTGTTTTGTAATATGTTAGGTTGTTGGATTATGTATATACTGTTAGGATGTGTTTCTGGGGCTCTCTGACTGGTGGATAGGCATAATTACAAGGGAAACTCTGGCAAAATATTTAGAAATTTAGGGAGTTAGTCAAATTTGGGGCTGCTAGTTTGTGGTATAAAACAAACTAAGTTGCATAAGATGCTAATGACGGATTTTTACCCTTATTCGAGGACGAATGATCCTAAGCGGGGGAGAAAGTAATACCCCGGAATATTTCGAAGTACTTAAGTGGTAATCCCAGTAAATTTTGCAAAGAAAATAATGTTTCATGGTGTCGGACTAGGCATACGTGTTTGAGGTTTGTAGAAATTCTTCACGACGAGCTTGCTCGCCGCGGCTCGTACTTTTTGGGTTGAACAATGCACCGNGGGCTCTATGATAGGTGGATAGACCTATTACAAGGGAAACTCTAGCGAAAGTTTTGGAAATTTAGGGAGTTAGTCAAATTTGGGGCTGCTAGTTTGTGGTATAAAACAAACTAAGTTGCATAAGATGCTAATGACGGATTTTTACCCTTATTCGAGGACGAATGATCCTAAGCGGGGGAGAAAGTAATACCCCGGAATATTTCGAAGTACTTAAGTGGTAATCCCAGTAAATTTTGCAAAGAAAATAATGTTTCATGGTGTCGGACTAGGCATACGTGTTTGAGGTTTGTAGAAATTCTTCACGACGAGCTTGCTCGCCGCGACTCGTACTTTTTGAGTTGAACAATGCACCGGAAAGTAAAGGAAATTTTTTGGCGGAAAAGTGCATTTCTGCTGTCCATTATGTGACCGCACAACTACTCTGAGGACAACATAAAGGCCGCAGAGTGAGGCAGTTAATTGAGTCACTTGGAAGCAACTATGCGGTCGACTATGCGACGGCATAGTGACCGCATACACAGACAGTTCTTTTGGCTAGTTTGTAACCAATATCAGTTATGCGATCGCATACCACGTTCCGGAGCTCCATTTTTAGGGTTTTAAAATCCAACCCTATTTCGTTAAATATACTCTTTGGGTCATTTGTGAGTTATTACCTGACATTCTAGAGTGAGAGATGGTGCCCTAGAGTGAGAAGGTGTTCTCCAATATTGGTCCTTCAATACTTGCCCAAGTTTTGGAAGATTAAGAAGGGAAACTCACTAGGTCTTCATCCTAGAGGTAAGATTCTACACCCTTACTCTTAATTTTGAATGTTGTGTAGAAATGGATAATAAGCAAGATAATTTCTGGGCAAGAGGAATGGTTATTTTACATACATGTGTTATCAAAGGATGCAGGAAGATTGTTGAGCTAAAAATGGTAAAGATTGGGTTGTGGGATGATGGAATCCTCCATAAAAAGGGTCTTGAAACCATAATGCACACCTAGTGTTTGATAAAATGCTCAAATGAGATAGAACCATAATCATCTTCCTAATTGTGGTTCAATTTGTTATATTTGTAAAATAGATTTAAGTTGCTAAGAATTCCTGAATGTTTTAGAGTTTAAGGAAGCTCAATTGTGGTATGTTGGCTAAACTCTTCTTTAAGAATTGGAATTCCCATTATCCTTGTAAGTTCCGAGATGTTGATTATAAATCGAGTATTCCGATAAGTTTTGTGATGAAGATATATATTCAATTCGTGTTTCAAATGCGCTTATCATATTGCCTTATAAATTGAGGACGTGTCCCAAACTATGGATTACGTATCCACATGTTATAATTTATAGTCGTGATTTATGTGAAAGTTATTATGCCAAGTTGTGTAGAGATTGCGATTGTGATACACCTCCACCCGCATACATTGGGGTGAGGTGGCATGACTGCTTTGTGTAAGGATTATGATATTGTGGGACTGCACCTCCACCCGCTTACATTGGGGTAAGGCGGTACGACCGCTTTGTGTATGGTTTTGGTATTGTTGTGGCACCACCACCCGCATACATTGGGGTGAGGTGGCATGACTGCTTTGTGTAAGGATTATGATATTGTGGGACTGCACCTCCACCCGCTTACATTGGGGTAAGGCGGTACGACCGCTTTGTGTATGGTTTTGGTATTGTTGTGGCACCACCACCCGCATACATTGGGGTGGGGAAGGATAGCCGCTTTGTGTTTGTATTGGTATTGTTGATGCATTTTCACCCGCATACATTGGGGTGAGGCGGTATAGCCGCTTTGCATAGGTTCTTGGTACTGTGGTTATACATCCACCCGCGTACATTGAGGTGAGGCGGCAGGGCCGCATGATTTGAGTTGTGGTATTGTATGTACACCTCCACCTGCATACATCGGGTGAGGTGGCGGGGCCGCTTTGTGTGAAGATAGTTATAGAGGATCTCATCTTAAATCCTATAAATGTTGTTGACAGCTTTTAATAAGCTTGCTATGGTTGTGACGGATATCTATATTATTCTATTGCCGCACTGGTTCATCATAATTATCTTGTATTTCTAAATTCTTAAATTGGTGTTTAGTTTTCATACTAGTACTATTCGACGGTACTAACGTCCCTTTTGCCGGGGGCGCTGTATCTTTAAATGGATACAAGTGGTTCCACAGCAGGAGACATTGATCAGTGATAGCAGTACACCTTCTTCCCAGCTGACTTGGTGAGCCCCACTTCATCTCGGGGTCATGTATCTTTTGTTCTTTATGTATTATGGTTGAGGTATAGCCGGGGCCTTGTTGCCGGCATTATCATTGTACTCTTCTTTATCTATAGAGGCTCCGTAGACATAGTGTGGGTTGTGTATTGGTGCTGGGGAAAGACAAACTATGTCATGTTGTGGATGTATTACTTGTCCATTTGAGACTTTAAAAATGACGAAACTATTGGAGATGAATTGGTATTGTAGACATGAACACATTTGCGTCTAATTAATTATAATATGTATTATATCTATTCATGGATGAGTTTGGGTAGAATGAAATCTAACAGTTTTGCTCGATCGGGTTCACTCGGTTGAGCACCGGTCGCGCTCCTTGGTTTTGGGGTGTGACACAAATGTCACGGCTCCTTAGTCTACAATAAGAGAAATGATATTATCTTTATCGTTTAAGCGTCGTAACTATTATATATTGACCACAACCTATTTTACGATTAAACGGGCATCACCTCCCCTATTTATATGACTTTCCACAAGTTACAACTATCACCAAACATCCCAAACAACATCAATAATAATCATATCAAGCTTCCAAACAGTCCACCAATCAACAACATTACTAACAAGCCTTTCAATAGATATCTCACAAGTTCTAGCTTCAACGACATAGCCACAACTAGGTCAAGCTCAAATACATGTAGAGTAAGAGGTTCCTTACCTTTAAATGGATAGAACAACTCCAATTTTAGATTACTTCACCACAGAGTATTCTTCTAACACAACCACAAGAACAAGGAAGCAAAACTAGCAAGCCCTAGAATCAGCAACCACTTAAACTAACCCCCACACGAGCTTAAGGTTAACCAAGATACTTACCTCTATCCGATATAAATTAACAATCCAACATCGTTTTTCCTTTAGCACAAACCTCCAAACTACTCGAATCCAACCAATTAATACTCAAATAAGTCCAAATAAGTTTTAGAAACTATCCTAGTATCAAAAATATTCGATCGTTATCATATTTTGAAAAGTCAAAAAAAAGTCAACTCGAGCTTGATAACGTACAACTCAAGTTCTAAAAGAGTAAGTATACACGGTCACATACAATATAATTTACCAACAATGAGTCAGGGTTGAATCCCACAAGAAATAATATGCAGGCGATTAGCCAAGTAAAAACATTATCATTTTTTATGCTAAGCCAAAAGCTAACATGGGTTTTGAGAAAATATTATATCTAAATGTGAAAATATAAACAGTCATGTTCCAAATCGAAAGGCCGCGACAGACACCCAGGTCTTACTTGCCGAGCACCAACGTAACGTATCTTAACCATACTATCATGCATAAAAGGGCTAGAAAGCTCGTCATGAGATAACCAGAATAAAACATAAGGAAATACTGGACATAGGACAACCCCAAAATGATATACATGAGATACACGGGCCTACAAGGCCGAACAAAATATCTATACACCTGACATCTGTCTACAAGCCTCTAAGGAGTAAATAAACAATATAAGGTCGGGACATGGCCCCTCCATAACCATAATCATATGTACATAAGTATATTGACTTGAAAGGCAACTCCGAGACAAGTGGAGTACAACAACACTTCATGCTGAACAGGTAGCCTACTGGGAGGACCGTCAACTTGTCTATCCAGACCTGCAACATGACATGCATCGTCCACAAATAAAAGAGATGCCAGTACAAATAAAGTACTGAGTATGTAAGGCAGAAAAACATAAATAAGAACAATAATATAAAGAGCGATAGAGAAGATACAACATGTAATATCTGAGTGCCTCTGAGGGCGTCTGACATAAAAAATTCATGATACATACATACATACATAAATTCATATATATATATATATATATATATATATATATATATATATATATATATATATATATATATATATATTAAAAACATACGCCTATGTGGGCATCACATCATCATATTGTACCCGGCCTCGAAGAGGACTCGGTAAAAACGTACCCGGCCATCATAAGGCTCAGTAGAATCGTACCTGGCCACGTGGAGATCGGTAAAACTCAACTGATCAGTGGTTGCACAATAGGTGTCGTACCCGAAGTGATGTAAGGTCAGTATATATAAAATGCATGCTGGACTCATGGGAATCATATTCTGAACCTTTCAAAGTGATGTAAGGTCAGTAACCTCCGTATACGTTATTAGAGCTAACTCGTCATCATGAATCTTATAAGAATCAGGAAATACCAACAACATTTGATAACATAAGAACAAGAGAAGCGACATTAACATCAACCATTCCATAAGAAGGGAAACAATGTAAGTACTGCTAGTTTGTAAGAGTGTATCTTTGGAAGCACGTTCATTTATATTGTACAATCGGAGTCATGTAAAAGAAAGAAATGGACAGCCTCACATACCTTATATATACTTCCCAACCTTAAGCTATGCAAATGTCACAGCTCCTTAGTCTACAATAAGAGAAATGATATTATCTTTATCGTTTAAGCGTCGTAACTATTATATATCGACCACAACCTATTTTACGATTAAACGAAAATCACCTCCCCTATTTATATGACTTTCCACCAGTTACAACTATCACCAAACATCCCAAACAACATCAATAATAATCATATCAAGCCTTCCAAACAGTCCACCAAGTAACAACATTATTATCAAGCCTTTCAATAGATATCTCACAAGTTCTAGCTTCAACGACATAGCCGCAACTCGGATAAGCTCAAATATATGTAGAGTAAGAGGTTCCTTACCTTTAAATGGATAGAACAACTCCAATTTTAGAAGTAGCAACTCGGATAAGCTCAAATACATGTAGAGTAAGAGGTTCCTTACCTTTAAATGGATAGAACAACTCTAATTTTAGATTACTTCACCACGGATTATCCTTCTAATGCAGCCACAAGAACAAGGAAGCAAAACTAGCAAGCCCTAGAATCAGCAGCCACTTAAAACAACCCCCACTCGACCCTAGAATCATTTTGGAAGACTTGAAATAACCTAGGTTGATATGAAAATCTTGGGAGAGTATTTTGCAGAACTTAAACCACTTAAAACAACCCCCACACGAGCTTAAACCACACCAAAATCAGCAACCACAAGAAGAACACTAAACTCACTAGCGCCTCGGGATTCCTAACACTTGATTTATGTTGTTTGTCCTTTGTTTGGGTCTTGGATCATGAGAGAACTTCTAGAGAAGGTTTTTTGGTATTTAGAGTCTGAATAGAGTGAAAAAGAATGAGTGAAAATGGACTGTATGCGTCACATATATATCAAGATATCTCAACCACCTAAGTGGGTCCCATAGGGAGCTGCTTGCGTAGTCTCGCGAAAATGCAAATATCTCTACTCGACGTTGTATCGACGAATAGTTTAATGCGTTGGAAACTAAACTTGTAGATATTAAATTTGGTGGGTGGATCACCCCGTAAAACCAAGTACATTGAGAGAAAAGCTCAGTGGCATTTGACCTAAATTTCATTAAAATTTATGAACGTAACTTGTGACGACTTTTGTTTCACAACTAGCTTGACTTCACTACTTAACACACGACTATTATACAACTAAAATACCTCATAACATAACCTTCTTATCATCTTAAGCACCCTAGTCTCACCCTACAATTATAGTTTCTAATATTCCCAACTTGCCGACTTTCGATGAAACTTATTTTCTTCTATTCAATTAGCTTCTTAACCTTCCAACCCCCACGATACTGCTTAAAACTTGTTTTAACCCATCATTATCTTTGTAAAGGTCCTTAACTCTCCGGATCATATTGATTCAGTTAAGATGAATTCTAACATGAAGTACGGGGTGTAATATCCTTCCCCCTTTGGAACATTCGTCCTCGAATGTAAAAAAGTCTTAGAGGAGAAACTAGCCCTTATGGATTTTACGGAATTTCGATAGAGTCCCATCTGTAAATAGGACTATCCCATACCTTGTGTCTAAATAATTCTGCTCCTGAAAATGCTATAACTATTCAATTCTGAATATCGATTAATAATAGAATGAGTGTTAATCAAAATCACATAACACGGGTTAATAAAACACATGACCGATCTACAATCGTCAAGAATCTTCTATCTGAACCAACTAAGGGTACTTAGAATTCATCTCTTCTCCGGCTTCCCACGTCTTACCTACAATGTTCATATTCCTCCACGATATCGTTACGGAAGTCACTTTCTTGGTCCCCAACTTGCGGACCTGCCGCTCTAAGATAACAACTAGAACCTCTTCGTAAGACATGTTCTCTGTAATATGAACCTCATGTGCTTCTGCAGCATAGATTTCTGATTCATTTATAGATACTAGAATCTTCTCATAAGATCAATGCTTTATTACTTATATATCATTTAATGAATTTCTTCAATATTGGAACATGATAACCCGATGAATGGATCTTAATTCTGAGGGAAAATTCAATTTAGTCACTTCTCTGGGTAGTTTGGAGTGGCTTTTTATATGTATTGATTAGCTTGTCCCATTATGTTATTATGCTTTTCGGGAGATAAATTTTCAAGAAGACCTTGTTATTAACTCGAGATTTCATTAAGTCTCGTCATTGCGTGTTGGGGTTCGATTTGTGACGCTTCTATGCACAAATACTTTTGAATGAGGCTGTAATGACCCAACCTGTCGTTTTGAGCATTTACATTCTGTTCAACTATTTGAAGTCTTGAATAGCATTGTATGATGTATTATGACTTGTGTGAATCGTCGGTTTTGATTTTCATGTTATTCAGAATTGATTTGGAAGAATGATTCTCAACTAGGCAGCTTTAAGTTGAAAGAGTTGACCAAGTTTGACTTTTTAGTACTTGACGTCGGATCAAAGTTTTAATGGTTTTGTTAGGTCCGTATAGTGATTTTGGACTTGGACGTATACCCGAATTTACATTTGGATAAATCTAGAAGGTATCGGCACTATTTGGTGAAAGTTAGAAATTTGAAGGTTTGGAATGTTCATAAGTTTGACTGGGAGTTGACTTTAATGATGTCAGATTCAGATTATGGATCCGTGAATTGGTATATCTTCATTATGTCATTTGGGACGTGTGCAAAATTTGAGTTCATTCCGAGTTGATTAGATAAGGTTCAGCACGAGTTTTGGGAGTTGAAAGATTCAAAGTTCATTAAGTTTGATTTGAGGTGGGATTCATGGTTTTGATGTTGTTATGCGTAATTTGAGGCCTCGAGTAAGTCCGTGTTATATTATGGGACTTGTTGGTATATTCGAACGGGGTCCCGATGGGCTTGAGGGAGTTTCAGATAGGTTTGGGTTGTGTTGTGCTCATTTTGTATATGTTTCGATGTCGTTTCTTCAAGCATAAATGGTACCACATTAAGCAAATGAACTCAAATAGAAACTGGAGTCATCATGTTTCGACATTGTTTGAGGAATGTATGGTCATTTTACTAAGAATTGGGTTGCCATATTTATTTAGATTAATTACGAAATTGCCACTAAATTCGTATTTAAAAATCCGCACTATTTTCAGATATTGAAACCAACATATCTCCTTCATTATAAGGTCAAATGGAGTGATTCAAAAGTCTAACTTGACTGGCATTTTACGAGAAATCTACTGGAGGCATCAAATATGGGTTTCGGGATTGTTTGGCATGAGAAACAAGGCAGAACAGCTGGGCAGAAACATATAATATCGAGGGTTTGTTCATTTGGTCATATGTTTCAGTCGGGAAGCTTGGATTTGGGCTATTTTGGAGGCGATTTTAACCGCATGGATTGGGGTAAATATTTTATACTCGGTTTTGGTTATATTTAATGAATCCATCTTCGTTTTTGCCATTTGATTGATGATTTCAAAGTGAATTTTGGGGGGGGGGGGTGGTCTAAAATTTCATTAAGTGATTTTTTGAGTTTGGAACATCGATTTAGAGTCGGATTTGAGTGAAACTAGTATAGTTGGACTCGTAATTGAATGGGTTATCGAATGTTTCATCGAATTTCGAGGTGCGAGCCAGGGTTTGACTTTTTGGTTGACTTTGGGCTTTTGATTAAAGATTTAACCTTTATCGATTGGGTTTGTTTCCTTTGGCATTATTTGATGTTCTTAAGTTTATATTGGCTAGCTTTGAGCCATTCAGAGGTCGATACGTGCGAGATGCTATTTCTAGAGTATTGTGTTGCTTGCTCAGTATTGGATTTGGCTTGTTCGAGGTAAGTAACACTTCTAAACTTGGTGATGAGGGTATGAACCCCTGAATATATGTGTTATGTGTTTGGTGTTGAGATGACGCATATGCTAGGTGACGAGTGTATGGACGTGCACCGCGTGAATTATGACTCGATTGACTCTGTGGTACTGTGTAGTTACCTAATCTTATTTGTATCCATGAAATTTCTACGTGCTAGCGTAATTGAGGTGTGATTAATGTTAGAAACCATGTTTAGGCTATATGATTATCCTGTTGGGACCCACTGAGGTCATTTCTGCTATTGAGTTCTTTGCTTAAATCACATTTACATACTCAGTCATATTCATTCATTTGCATATCATACCTCAGTCTCTGTTATCATTTGTTGTCACATCATGTTATCATTGTTAGGCTGATTGGCATGAGATTTGTCAGCCCGAGAGACTGGAGAGGCTGATGACTGAGTTGGGCCTGAGTGCCGGATTGTGAGTGATATTGAGGGGATCGGGTTGTACGCCGTAGCAGGCCCTATGGGCTTTATATATATATTATTGATAGGATCGGGTTGCACGCCGCAACAAGCCACATTATTTTTATATGTATTATTATTATATGGATCGAGCAGCATGCCGCAGTAGGCCCTATGGGCTTTATATATATTATTGATAGGATCGGGCTACACACTGCAGCAGGCCCTATGGGTTTTATATATATTATTAATAGGATTGGGATACACGGCACAGCAGGCCATGATGGCTTATATTGGTGCTTGGGTAGGATCCGCCCCTCCGGAGTCTAACATACCAACAGTGAGCGCAATATTTGTTGATTCATGATGGGATCGGGCTGCGCACCGCAAAAGGTACCGTACATTGCTGAGTGACTGAGTGTGCTGAGTGATTGAGCGTGATGAGTGGGAGTCTAAGACAATGATATTGAGTACTCTAAGAGTGTGAGTACATGCGTTCATCACTGTGATGCATTGTATTTGACATGCACACTTGACATATAGGCATAAAGATGCATTTCCTCATGTTACACGGTTTTGTGACATTTATGACTTCGCATGCACACTGACATGTACGCATAGAGATGTACTTTCCTCATTCTATCTGAGATTGAAACATTTTATTTGTTGTCGAAAGTTTTTGGGAAAAATCACAGATTTATGACTTACTCATATTTTGGTGATTTCGGTGAAAGATTTGGGTTTTACTGTTATACTTGAAAAGCATGCCTATTTTTCCATAACTGTGAACGAGCTGAGCATCATATCTTTAAGTTGTTTCTTGTGCTACTTTTATTATATTGTTATGAGTTGTTGTTGGTTATTGGTTTTGGACTCTGACCGTTGTCCAAGCTTGTCACTACTTTTAACCTAAGGTTAGGTTTGTTACTTATTGAGTACACGCGGTCAGTTGTACTCAGACTACACTTCTACACCTCCCGTGCAAATGTTGGAGCTGAGATTGCTGTGTATACCGGAAGCTGGCATTGAAGATGTACTTGCATTTCGGTTGTAGCTGCCTCTTGTTCATGGTAGCTTTAGATTTATAAAATTCTATTTATGTACATTTCAAACAGATGATGTATTTATTCTATATAAGCTTTGTTAACTCTAAGTATTAGAAGCTCATGATTAGTACTACCAGTCCTTGGGGATTTGTATAAAATTTAGTTATTTTATTTTTGACTCTTATCATTATCATTATATTGTAGTTTATTGTTAATTGGCTTACCTAGTGGGTTGGGTTAGGTGCCATCATGACTAGTTGGATTTTGGGTCATGACAAGTTGATATCAGGGCTCTAGGTTCATAGGTTCTACGAGTCATGAGCAAGTGTCTAGTAGAGTCTTGTGGATCGGTATGATGACATCCATACCTATCTTTCAGAGGCTACAAGGCATTTAGGATGAATTTCCCATCTTTCTTTCCTTATCGTGCGACATTGATTCAGCTTGAAGCATGTCTCTTTGAATTTCCTTCCACTCACTCGTATGCGTATGTGAGCGCTTGGTATCAACTATGCATCGACGACTTGTGATTCTATGGATGAGGTACGAGATGTGTTTTGTGTGATTTATTGATATGCCAGTCTGGAGGACTTGAGGCCCGATTTGGACCGCAGCTTAGGCTCGGTAGTTTCAATTGTGTGAGCATGTACTTTTAGGCTTCTATGTCCAGTGGTGTCCCTATGAGTGAGACTCGTGGCTCGGTGAGTGGTTGGATGGCTATATGATGAGTAGGATATGACTGCGGGATATGTTCAGATGGTTTGAATGTGACAGGAAGAGTTTGCTTGAGATGTGAAAAGGACTATTGGATGCTCGATTTCTGTAGATGTGTCATATGGTCTTGAGTTATGAAGGTTTTTGAGAGCTTCTTTCGTGTTATTTCATTTGTGGAACAATTTAGATTTTCATGTCTTGTTGATGAGTTCAGACTCAGGAAGATTAAGTGATTGTGTAGTAGCTGTGGCTGTGAAAGGGTATAGAGAGATGTCAGTTTGAGGCTAAGCAGGTGGGTTATCACCTGTGAGGTAATCTATGGATATGTGGCCCTTACGATGGTTGTGTGGAGAGTTTCTTGCTACCAGTGGGTTATGTGTGTTGCGATTTGGTTTGGATCGCTTGAGGAAGTTGACCTGACTGTCACAAGGATGAATGCGAGCTTAGCGAATAATTTGAGGTATTTTATGGTTGGTATTGCATGAGCTTGTGAAGAATTTAGTTGAATCTCAGCGCGATATTATGACAGTAATAGAGTATGGGTATTTGTGAGTTATCGAATGTTTTTATCTTTGGATTTTAGCCAAGTGGGGGAGCCTGCTATCGATGATTTGATTGCATGGTTATGTGTTAAATTTTAGTTTTGGTTTGAGGCATACTTGTGGATCAGTTCTAACTTGCAGAGGTTAAGGTCAAAGATGACTCGAGTAAGTGAATTTCTGGATATGGGTTATATTACACTTTATGGGTATATGGAAATCGTGGGATGATTTGAGTTGTTATTTGTGACGGATGTAGTGCGCATAAAGTAGGGATTTACTCGGTTGCGTTAAGAGGGGGATACTTTCTTGGGTGTTGGTGTGCTAATGGGGCACAAGTCATTTGGTCTGCTTATGCGGTGCAATTGAGATTTGAGTAGAGTGGATGACTCTGGAGAAGGTTCTAATGGATTCAAGATTGATATGTAGCAATTGAGAATTTTTCGGATTTGTATATGACTAGAATCTAAGATTTACATTAGATGTTGTTGAGACTCGCGGTATTTCTATATCATTATGGATTCTACATTTTAGTATCAGAAAGGTGAAGGAAATGACTTTAGATTCACAAAAGGTCTCTTCAAAGTGGGTGTCTCGGTTGTGGAACTTTTGGGGTGCTTAAGAGGAAATACAATGGCTTATGGGCCATAGGGCAGTGTGATTTTATGCTAGGATCTCTTGTGGTGAGCTTTGGGTAAGGATCGTAGTCTACTGGCAAGGATAATTGTCAACTTGAGGGTAATTCGGAAGGAACTCGGAGAAATAGGACAGTTTGGTAGTAGGTTGGATCAACACGGTAATGGATATGATCGGTTCTTTGGGTACTTATGATGTGGTGAGTCTCTACAGGTGTTTTGTGGCAATACCCTTGGGTTTGGCGATATGCGTGGTTTGGTTGAGTTAGAGGGATTTGGTTTTAATGGCTTGGTTATGTGCAGATGGGTTTCGAAGTGTTCTCGATAAATTCTGCCACAATTTGAGATAGATATTATTTACAAGTATGAGGGGTATGTTGCGTGTTGTAATTTTCTCCTGGATGGGATCAAGTGGAAGTTTTCTGGCTGATCGGGTATGTATTCTGCTTGTGACTCGGAGCTGATACTGATATTCTTGTACTTTTCACATGATGGCACGATAGATGCGGTGTGTCCTGTGGGATTGATATTTGCATGTACAAGGTGGTGGTTCAGTGTTGGAGGGAAAGTCGTGAATTCTTAGAAAACATGCATGGTTTCCAATATTTAGATGAATTCTATAACTACTTGGTATTGCTTGAGAAGGGTATGTATTTTAGAAGGCGCATTGTGTTCTGACTTCAGATGCTTCATAGGTATTGCGGAACTCGTCTGGTTGATCGACAGATGATATTAAGATTTTTGCCATGTGGTGCGGGGGAAATAATAAAAGTATTTCTCACGGGATGATTATGTATAAGAGATGTGTTAGTCGTTCGAGTGGTGGAGTTAGGATCGACTATGGTGATTCATGTGCTCTGTAGATTTGGAGAGTGGGAGTTCTCAGAAGCATATTGTTTCGGGGTTGCGAATTGTGAAGATGTGGCCAAAGTTAGACAGATGGTGCTATGTTTTATGGTTAGGTCATTGTGGAATTTTGGAAGGCTATTTGTCCATTCAGGGAGGACATTGATTTGGAGGCCCATTGGTAGGCCCAATGAGGATGTGTATTCTACACCGGGTCGGATTTATTGACTCCGTACTGCTCTTGTTGAGGGATGTGCCATTCAGTTAGAATTGATTTTATTCATATATGATATGTTCTATGTGTTACTCTTCCATGCTACAAGGGGTTGTGATTCGTTGGTTATATGAACACATGGTGCGGTTCTACTTGGGCCTTATAGCAAAATTCGAGCGAGATGGTGATTGAGGTGTGGAATGGTTGATTGCGCCTTGGTTATGGTCTTTCCAGGTTGTGCTATATTGTGTTATTTTCTTCTCCATGGTTATGGTCATGCACTTCGTGTACTTGATATCAAATTGTGCGTGGTTGTTGATTTTGAGCATTGTGGCTTGAGGTATTTCATATGGACCAATATTTGAATGGGGTCACGAATTGTAGCTGGGTTATGTTGGGATATGATCCTTTTGTGAGAGATTCATGTGTCTTGGTTCTACTATGTGTGATGGATTCGTAGCATTGCTTTTGTGGTGGCACTTGTTGACCTTGTGGGATGGTTCTCTCATTTGAGTCATTTTCCATGTTTGAGTACATTTGAATTGTTGCTTGTTGGTGCACAGATTGCACGGTTGTGACTTTAGGTTATATTGGTGTGGCTTATCGATAGAATAGTTGTATTTTATGAGATAAGGTCATTGGACCTAGAATGGATACTATCAGATTTGATTACGGTATGTTTGAAAGAATAATATTAGATGTCGACTAAGAATTTGGCTTTGGTTCTAGTCGGACGAGTGAGAGAGCTCCATAACTTGTCGATCTGATGAGTGGTTATGAGGTTTTGCGTGTTTCTTTCATCATCGGTAGTGTATGAAGGTTTTGAACGAGGTTTTATTTGATATGAGGTTTACTACCGGTATCGGGTTTGTTTTGAGCGGCTACTGTGATCAGGAATTATTGATACGAGTATGAGAGTTGTGTGGTATATCATGTGATTACATCTTAGGTTATGATTATGGCTTGATACAACATGTTCAAGCTCATACAGTGTGTTGATGTGAGATTCAGGTCTTATAAGGAATTCCAGATATTGGACATTGGGTTCTAAGGCTTACGAACCAAGGTTAAAGTAATGATCTTCAGTTATGATGTGTTGTCAGGCTTACATGGATTGGGGTGATGTGGGATCACCCCCGGGTATGTGCATGGTAAGGTCACACGGTGACTTGATGGCTTTGGAATGACTCTTGGCACGTTCGAGGACGGACGAATATTTTGAGTATTTGCATTCTGTTCGGCTATTTGAAGTCTTGAGCAGCATCGTATGATGTATTATGACTTGTGTGAATCGTCGGTTTTGGGTTTTAGGTTATTTGGAAGAATGATAAGCTTTAAGTTGAAAGAGTTGACCAAGTTTGACTTTTTAGAACTTGACCTCAGATCGGAGTTTTGATGGTTCCGTTAGGTCCGAATGGTGATTTTGGACTTGGGCGTATGCCCGGATTTGCATTTGGATATTTCTAGAAGGTATCGGCACTATTTGGCGAAAGTTGGAAATTTGAAGGTTTGGAATGTTCATAAGTTTGACCGGGAGTTGACTTTGATGATATCGGGTTTGGATTGTGGTTCTAGGAATTGTAATAGCTTTGTTATATCATTTGGGACTTGTGTGCAAAATTTGAGTTCATTCCGAGTTGATTAGATAAGGTTCGGCACGCGTTTTGGGAGTTGAAAGATTCAAAGTTCATTAAGTTCGATTTGAGGTGTGATTCGTGGTTTTGATGTTGTTATACGTGATTTGAGGCCTCGAGTAAGTCCGTGTTATATTATGGGACTTGTTGGTATGTTCAGACGGGGTTCCGAGGGGATCGAGTGAGTTTCAGATAGGTTTGGGTTGTGTTGCGCTCGTTTTTTTATGTTTCGACTTCGTTTCTTCAAGCATAAATGGTACCACATTAAGTAAACGAGCTCCAATTTCTGTTTTGATTCAGCATTAGATCCGTATCATAATTTTGGAACCATAGAAACTGGAATCATCAAGTTTCGATATCGTATGAGGAATTTATGGTCATTTTACTAAGAATTAGGTTGCTAGATTTTTTCAGATTAATTATGCAATTGCCACTAAATTCGTATTTAAAAATCTGCACTATTTTCAAATATTGAAACCAACATATCTCCTTCATTATAAGGTCAAATGGAGTGATTCAAAAGCCTAACGTGACTGGAATTTTACGAGAAATCCATTGGAGGTATCAAAATCAGGTTTCGGGATTGTTTGGCATGATAAAAGAGGCAGAACAACTGGGCAGAAACATATAATATCGAGGATTTGTTCATTTACTCATATTTTTGAGTTGGGGAGCTCAGGGAGATTTTGGAGGTGATTTTTACCATATGAATTAGGGTAAGTGTTCTATACTCGGTTTTGGTTATATTTCATGAATCCATCTTCGTTTTTGGCATTTGATTGATGATTTCAAAGTGAAATTTGGGTGTTTTTGTCTAAAATTTCATAAAGTGAATTTTTGAGTTTTGAACATCGATTCAGAGTCGTATTTGAGTGAAACTAGTATGGTTGGACTTGTAATGGAATGGGTTGTCAGATTTTTATGAGTTTCATCAAATTCCGAGGTGCGGGTCCGGGTTTGACTTTTTGGTTGACTTTGGGCTTTTGATTAAAGATTCGACCTTTATCTATTGGGTTTACTTCCTTTGGCATTATTTGATGTTCTTAAGTTGCTTTTGGCTAGTTTTGAGCCGTTCAGAGGTCGGTACGTACTAGATGGCATTTCTAGCGTATTGTTTGGCTTGCTCGATATTGGATTTGGCTTGTTTGAGGTTAGTAACAGTTCTAAACTTGGTGCTGAGAGTATGAACCCCTGAATATACGTGTTGTGTGTTTGGTATTGAGGTGATGCACATGCTAGGTGACGGACATATGGGCGTGCACCGTGTGAATTATGACTCGGTTTACTCTGTGGTACTATGTAGTTACCTAATTTTATTTGTATCCATGAAATTTCTACGTGCTAGCGTAATTGAGTTGGGATCCATGTTAGAACCCATGTTTAGGCTATATGCTTATCCTGTTGGGACCCACTGAGGTCATTTCTGCTATTGAGTTCTTTGCTTTAATCACATTTACATACTCAGTCATATTCATTCATTTGCATATCATACCTCAGTCTTTGTTATCATTTGTTGTCACATCATGTTATCATTGTTGGGTTGATTGGCATGAGATTTGTCAGCCCGAGAGACTGGAGAGGTTGATGACTGGGCCTGAGTGCCGGATTGTGAGTGATATTGAGGGGATCGGGCTGTATGCCGTAGCAGGCCCTATGGGCTTTATATATATTATTGATGGGATCAGGTTGCACGCCGCAGCAGGCCATATTGGCTTTATATGCATTATTATTAGATGGATTGGATTGCATGTTACACCCCATGTTTTCGTACATGAAAGTACTCCATAAGTAAATTGATGCAAGCTCGGGAATGAGATTATTTTGAGATTATAAGCATTATGCTATTTCAAACAAGGGATAAGTAAATTCGTGAAGGTGAGAGGGTAAGCA